>CAIGQV010018202.1:11290802-11302956 GCA_903798115.1 Danio jaintianensis
AACTGACCCAGCCGAGGCTCGAACCAGCGACCTTCTTGCTGTGAGGCGAACGTGCTACCCACTGCGCCACCGCGTCGCCATATATACATATACATATATATATATATATATACACACACATACACACATATATATAGATACACACACATATACATATACATACATACACACACATATAGATAGATACACACATATACATACATACCATACATACCTACATATATTCTCATCACAGCAAATAAATAAATAGATAAATACATCCATAAATAAATAAATAAATAAATAAATAAATAAGGGGTGGCACGGTGGCTCAGTGGGAAGCACTGTCGCCTCACAGCAAGAAGGTCCCTGATTCTGTGTGGAGTTTGCATGTTCTCCCCGTGTTGAGGGACTAAGGGACTAAGCCGAAAAAAAAAATGAATGAATGAATAAATAAATAAAATGATATTTTCTAATTATATTACTATATTAATTAATTGAAGTAATGTGTATATATGAATAATATATAATTTGTAATAATAATAATAATAATAATAATAATAATAATAATACATTTTATTAAAAAGGCGCCTTTCTTGACACTCAAGGTCACCGTACAAGACAGCAAGGACAGTCAGTTCAGATAAATAAAAATAAAAAAACACAAATTAAAAGACAATAAAATAAATGAGGAGCAGAGTGGCTGAAGGCTCTGCTCCATATAGTGACAGAGGGAACGGTGAGGTGGATGGAAGAAGAGGATCTGAGTGTTCGAGAAGGTGTGGCATTATGAATACGATTAGTAAGGTATGGAGGGGCAAGATTATGAATGGCTTTAAAAGTGAAAAGAAGTATTTTATAATTAATTCTGAAAAAGATGGGAAAGCAATGAAGCTTTTGTAGAATGGGTGTGATGTGACAGATAGAGGGGTGCAGTGTTTTGTACCAGTTGTAATTTATGAAGGGTTTTATTAGGGAGGCCAAACAGAAGGGAATTGCAGTAGTCTAAATGGGATGTGACTAAACTATGAACAAGAATGGCAGTTGAGTGAGGTGTGAGAGAAGGACGTAGACGATTGATGTTTGGATGAAGGTGTAAATAAGCAGACCAGGTGACATTATTAACATGTGAAGTGAATGAAAGGGTGCTGTCGAAGATGACCCCCAGACTCTTAACCTGAAGGGAGGGGGTGATGACAGAATCAATTGTCGGAATAGAAAAGTTATGAGATTTGTTTAAAGTGGATCGTGTATCTATGAGAAGAAGTTCGGTTTTATTATTGCTTAATTTCAGGCAGTTTGAGGTGAAACAGGATTTGATGTCTGAAAAGCAGTTGGTAAGGGATGATGGTGGGAGTTTGAGGTTGAGTTTGGTTGATAGGTAGAGCTGGATGTCATCTGCGTAGCAATGAAAATGGATTTGGTCCTTGCAGAAAATAAAACGAAGTGGAAGAAGGTAGATGATAAACTGCAGGGGACCCAGAACTGAACCCTGGGGCACTCCGGTAGTGACAGGGACTAATAATGAAGTGAATGATTTTAATTGAATGAAATGAGTGTAATGATTTGAAAAGTCAATAGTTAATTGCAGCATAAGTTGTGATATTACAACATATCAAAAAAGGTAAAGCAAGGGGGGGTAGGGGTGGGGTTATATTAAAGTGCATAAGAATGATGTAATAATGATATATATGAATATAAACAGCATTTTAAAACAATATTGTCACAATATTACAAAATTTTACTATTTCTGTATTTTTAATAAAACATATAATCCTGGTGAGTATAAGAGACTCAAAAGCTTATCATCCCTAGTGTACATAAATATTTAAGATGTAGATTTTGGTTAAAAAAGGGTGACCACATCTGTTACTGAATTCAGTGCACTCTTCAAAATGTCCTCGTCTGTCCTGAACAGTGAGGAATGTTCTAATATCCAGCTGAGGAGCACTGGGGAGTGTGTGTGAATGTGTGCAAGTGTGTAAATCAGAGTGCCAGTTCGGAGCAGGGTGGTGTTGTGAAGCGCGGGCGAGCACCAGCATGCAGTGGGAGGCATCTGAAATGCTTTAGAGAATATATTTTTGGTGCCAGCCTCCCTGTTACCAGGGAAACTAGTTGTTCTGTGGTTAGCAGCTTTACAGTATAGATGAGCTCACAAGAAAACGAAGGAGAGAAGGAAGGAGAGAATGAGGGGGTGACAAGAGAGAGGCAGAAGACTGAGGGGGCGGAAGAGGAGAGGAGGTGAGAGAAAGAACGGAGGCGACTGAATTCTCAAATCAGCCACTGGGAACTGCAGCTATAGCTACCAAAATAGCTTTTATGTGATGCATACTCTGTCCGAGGCCACTTTCAGAGGGGGTATAGGGACTTTTCACCTGAGAAAACTTCACTTGCTGTGACCTGACGTTCAGGAGGGACCGAAATAGATGCAGAAAGACGCAATGGACAAAAAGGATTCCTAGGCTGAAACCTTGGACAGGACGAGAGAGAGAGAGACGAGCTGCACTGAAGCCAAAACACTTTAACAAGCACAAATATATCTCCTCCCAGAGGCTGCTCCTGCTGAAGCAATGAGTCATGCACTCTCGCTCATGCACATACACACCCGCTCCATCATTCTGATTGCTCAACACAGATATACACATGTTAAAACACTTAAGGTCACGCTGGAGATGAAGCGTGTCACTTTTACAGCATTAGTGGCACCAAATGGAATTGCAAAAAAAATGACGATTGCTTCTCAAACACTCCCCTCAAATGTAATTATTCTGAAAAAGTGAAAGTGTTCAATTTGAACAATGTTTAAATGTTTTAGCATATGTCGGATTAAGGGGGCAGTTCAACCAAAAATCCAAATTTGACGCTAATTTACTCAACCACAGACCATCGTATAATATAGACATGCAAGATACAGTAAGTGACGCATTGAGGTCTTATGAAGCAAAATTATCACTCTATGTAAAAAACATTATTTATAGCATGTACAAAATTATTACCAGATGTTATTTGTGCAACTCTTTTTAAGTAATTTTAGCAGAGCACAAATTACATAAATCACTACAGAATCTACTGAGAATTAAATCTAGAAAATAAAATTCCAATGATGAAAGAAAAAGAAAAATTATTTTCCCTATTGTTTTGTTTATGAGTGAAACAGCTCCTCAAAAATATACAAAAAATGCAATGCAAGACTTAATGTTGTCTATTAAGGACTGATTTTAATGAAAGCTTAAGAGGGAGATTATTAAAAATAAAAATAATAATGATATTTTCTACTGTATTGTGATGTACACCAGAGTGAAATTAATAACTTAAAAAAAAAAAAAGTAGGACCAGAACCTAGTTCTGTCTGTCTGTTTTCAATTGGCTGGAGGCAGATATGAATATGAACTTGCTGTAAACTGCAAAGACGGGTTTAAGAGGAGAAGGAACTAGAGTTATGAATACAAATCTCAATATCTGGCTTGTACACTGGATATACAGAACTCATTCTTCACTGTTTAAATGTACTTTATATACAAGGTTAAACCTACAATCTACAGACTTAAATATCATAAAGATGTAAGAGAAGGATCTTTTCCCTGTGACTAAAAAGCAGCCATATAACAACCACCCTAATCATCTTAGCAACCATTTATGGATGGTGCTCAAAACACCTAAGCAACAGGACAGCAGTACTGGCGACCACCCACCCCAGCACTGTGGCTATCACCATATTTAAAGTTGTGGGTAAAAACAGTAAATTAAGAACAACAATGAACAGACTGTGAACAAAATACAGACTGAGCAACCACAGTCTGACTGTAGAGATGGGCCGATACAGACAAAACTGGCAACCCAGAGAGAGACGGATCTGCCCACCTTATGAACAAGAAGAGCTGGAGACAGAACAACACTTCCTCACCCTTTGGCAAAACTATCAGGTCATCAGAGCAACATTTTACCCCAAATAGCAAAATAACGGTCAAAAGGGAAGGACCACCACTCCAAATGCAGAAGTAATTGGTCAGTCTTTGATTGAAGATGACCAAAATAAAAAATAAAAACTCTAGATTAACTTGCATGGATTAATTGTTTCCCAAAAGAATAACAATGTGCGCTAGCAAAATGAACACTGTGTATTTGCATTTTACATAGACTTTAAAGGCAAACACACAAAAAAAGTGTGTTTTTGGTTTCACTTAAAAATGCATTTACATGGACCATGGTATAATAAAAACAATTATTTTTATTTGAATCTTAGAAACCTCCTATAAAAAGTACAATAGGGGCCATTTAATGCAAGCATTCTGAATAAAAGTATTAATCTGTTGAGCATGAAACTTTTTACAGATGCTCAATTAAAGCAAGAGATTTCATAATGTGCAAAGTAGCTTCATGTCGGAGTGCTGATCACCCTGCTGGGTTTATTTTCTGATAAAGACCACCTGGCTGTTCATATCATAAGCATGCTGTCTGTCTAAGTCAACAGAGATGCAGAGGTTTGCTGTGAGGGTGCTGATTATTCTCAAGATGAAGTTCTTTTCCTAAGCATGTTGCATGTTAAATCCAGAATGCTTTCTTCCTCCTGTTAAACAGCCTGCGAGGTGACAACGTTAATCCTCTGGCTTAAGTCAAGACTGAAATACAAAGAACGTTAAACCCTTGACAGACGGGCTCATCTTCAAAACGCTGACAGCGGGAAAGATGAGAGAACTTGGTACTTGACTGAGTCTTTCAAGAGCAGTTTATTCTGTACTCTCTTAGTTGTCTTATGCTGAGCTGTGAGGGACTGAAAATAGGTTAGCCGCATAATTGTCCAAGCTTGCAAAAAAAAAAAAAAAAAAAACATCAATGTTATTTAGTTATGCAGGTCTAATTTATGCATAAATTTTTTCATGCTTATTTAATGATCCTGTGTGGTAGAAAAAGCTTTTAGAAAGATCGAAAGCTGTGCCAAATGAGAGTAGGAGCACATTTTGGCATATAAATACATGCCAATGGACTGTAACCTTATAAGAATCTGCATCGTAATACATGATTTACTGCTGATGACTGTTAAACTAAAACCACCAGAATGAAACTATGAGAGAGATTCACACTTCTGTTGTTAGCAATATGCAAGGAAACAAACAAGTAATCAATTCAGTCATCAAACAGTTTCTCAGTGGTACATTTGTTTTCTCAATTACACACACAAAAAAGTTTATTTTAGTCGACAGAAATAATAATCACAGTAAAACATTGTAGCTTAATGAGGAATGAATGCTTAAAAATGGAAGCAGCAGCAAAATGGTAAAATACACCTATGCTTTTGCTCAAAAGTGTGGGGTCAGTATGTTTCTTAATGTTTTTAAAAGACATTATGTGCTAATTAAAAAATAGAGTACAAACTAATACTCTATTGACCTTATTTTGCAATGCGGAAGTGCGCTCGTTTTTTGCCATTGTTTTAGAACTTCCAATTCAGTTGCCTATGGGAGAAATTACTAGGAATAATAAACGGTTTTATTTATTTTAGCTTGCAACATCAACCAGCTGTTTTTAATGTCTAAAAATCAATGGAAGTGAATGAGACCGGAAGTCTTGAGCCAAAAAGATTCCAATGGCTGCTTTTGTACAGTACATGAAGGATAAGGTCAATATCAGGGGTCTGCAATTTGGCATAGACCAGTTATTTAATAATAACTTTTTGCAGACGGGGGGTGGGGAGTGTTGTGTGGAAAAGGAAAAGAGGATTATCTGAATGGACAGTGATTTTTCTTTTTAATAAGACAAAAAGTACAAAAGTAGTAAACGCATTGCTTTAAACTGTCATTAATCTGTATATACGCCATGTAGAGCTCTGGGTCAGGAAGTTCTCAGAAGATAACATTATCCCACATTCATTGTTTATGTGTTTTTTTAAAAGTAAATGAAGGTTATACAGTGCATTGTTAATTGCAGAGATCCTCTATAAAAAAAAAAAAAGAAGAAGCAGAAAAAAAACCCCTGCAAGTTCTGAAAGAGATCAAGCCTCAGCAGGTGAGAAAAGGTAACTAAAAAGTAACTAAAAAAGTAACTAAGTACTGCAACTAGTTACTTTTTGGGGAGTAACTCAATATTGTAATGCATTACTTTCAAAAGTAACTTTCCCCAACAATGGTTCCAAGAACTTGTATAGTTCTGGATAGTGGTCTAATTAAAACAAGATAAAACTTGGGAAAAGTTTTAGTTAGACCTCACCAAAATAAAAGATAGCGAGTGAAAATGAATGTTACACCAATGTCAAGTTAGAGACATAATGCTTTTTGAATGTTCGCAGTTTCCCATCATTAAGGTGACACGGGCACCAAAAGATCCCACTGAGGTGAGAGTGACAGGTGAAATTACTGCTGTAAAATGCTATTTCATGCGTCACATGCGTCGGTGCAATACATTAGGAGTCTTTCGTGTCTTTTTATGGACAAACGCCCGACCCCTATGTAGTGGTAAGTGGGCAGATGTCAGCTTAAGAGGTCTTTGCAAATTACGCCGCTAAATGTTTCTATTCACAGCCTGTCAAAAGAGATCCCTGAGCCATGTTAGAGCATATCAGAGCATCTTCTTCTCTGTCACCACAGCCCCAAGAGCCGCCGCTCCTTCTGGGACAACCAGAGAGTAAAGGCAAACTGACAGCTGAGTTACTGTACATCTGAAACCGAAGATATGCAGAGCTGGAATGCCTCATGAACATATTTACAAGGTATCACATAAAGCTCAAGATGCTTTTCAAGAATGGCTGAGACTTTAAAGTTATGTATTTTTGCACCTCACAAATATCAGCTCTAATTGATGTTAAATGTCCCTGAAATTATTAATCGTTCATCTGTAAAGCTTGAAATTTACAACCCTAAATACAAAAATAAATATAAAAAAAATTTACAACCCTAAATACACTAAAAAAACACTTTTTACTTTTTTTTTTGAGGACAACTTATTTGTTTTAAGTTTAATCCATTACATTTGTAGAAACGATTAGGTTAACTTAAAATATTTGTGTTGGGACAACATGAAGGAATTGTGTGGAACACAGCATTTTTTACAGTGTACCCACAGACATATGTGTATCCAAGGGCTGTGCAATTAATTGAAATTCAATTTAGATTTTGATTCCAATGATTATTAAAAAGCATTTATTGAGATAAAACAATTATTGCGTCATATCCCATGCATGTCCTGATTTATTTTTTTATTTGTTTTATTTTAAAACGTGCATAAACGTGCATATATTTTCACTGCAGTGTTTCAGTAAAAAGCATGTTACTGTCATTTTTCTGATTTTTGATACAATAAACTACGCTGCAGCGCGGGATTCGTCGGCCGTTTGCTATTAAAAGGAAGGAGCAGCAGAGACTATTATGTATGGGACTTTGTCAGACTTTGACAGGGACTTTTTCAGTAACTGTTGCAGTTCATATGGACCAGTTTCTTCTTCCTCTGGATCATAACATGTAAGTGTGATTAAAATTGTTGCCTCGTTTTGTGTAGTTTGCAAAACATGTGTTGTTTAATTGTCTGTTATAAGTTGTAATCGCCCCGCGTGGCTTTTAATCATTTATCTATTATAGATCAGTGCTTGTGCTGTATCTCTCAGGTTAAATCTATTCACTAGAAGTTAAAGCTATATTGTGTCCAAAACCACGTTGAAAACGCATCGCGTGCTTCTTCCTTTAAATGCGTTTTGTGCTCCTGATCCTCTGCTGTTTGTCGTTGCTATGGCCACCATCAGCTGTTCCTCACACACGCAGCGCCATCAGTTTTCAAAATAGTTCAACTTTAGCCACTGTGTGGATTAATACTGAATGTGTGTCGTTGTTATTACTTAGGTTAGGGTTAAGAGTAGAGTAATATGCTGGTGTTTAACTGCATTGCTTTATTGCATTCCTGCATTGGGCTCTCACATACTCTCTGGCTGCTACTTCATAGCTGTGGTGGGTATTTCTCTCTTGCGCTGAACCCAGTCGACCAAATCACAACAGACTGGGTCATCGGACCAATCAGCGCAGATTCGCGCTAAGGAGGGGTTTGGGAACAAATGAATCGCTGAACGAATTATATGGGAGTCGTTGGGATAATTAGGTAAAAATAAATGCATATTATAAGACAATAAAAGTGTTTTTTGACCTTGCATGCATATCAGTCTTTTGTTGGAGACCCCCAAAACCAAAATATGACCATTAATAATGCAAAATTGGGGCTCTTTAAATAAACAAAACGTATATTAGAATGACTGCTAAAAATATGCGTCCTGACTGGTACATAAGACATGGCCTGTCAACTTCTGTAATGTCGCCTCATCTCATCTCACTAACACCAAACACCTCTTGAGAGGATTCTGCTAAGGTAACACTGAATTATATAGCTCAATGCTACATGGAATAAAGGCCAAAATCTCAAGTCTCTCTCCCATTCTTTCTTCCTTCTAGGATAAGTTATGCATAATTTACTTTAGCGCAAATGCATGTGTGTATGAGTATGTGTGTTTGTAACTCACATATACACTTGCTGTAAATATTACGCTGTATGTAATGTTGAAGTCAAAATTATTAGCTCTCTTGTGATTTTTTTTTTTTACTTTTTCAAATATTTTCCAACTAATGTTGGAAACTAACAGAGCAAGGAATTTTTCACAGTATTTCCTATAATATTTTTTCTTCTGGAGAAAGTCTTATTTCGGCTAGAATAAAAGCAGTTTTACATTTTTTAAAAACCATTTTAAGGTCATTATCATTAGCCCCTTTAAGCAATATACTTTTTCGATTGTCTACAGAACAAACCATCATTATACAATGATTTGACTAATTACTCTACCTTGCCTAGTTAAAAGATAGTTAGTATCTTGCAAAATTTCCAGTAAAATATTATGTACTGTCATCATGGCAAAGATAAAAGAAATCAGTTATTAGAAATTAGTTATTAAAACTATTATGTTTAGAAATGTGTTCTTTTCGAAAAATCTTCTTTCCGTTAAACAGAAATTTTGGAAAAAATATACAGGGGGGCTAATAATTCTGACTTCAACTGTATATGTAACCACAACTCCATGTTTTGCAGTTAATGGATTTTTAAGCAAAATCAAAATAACTAAAATAAATTAAGTACATATTAGTATATAAATATATACTAATATATAAAAAATATATAAAATAATAAAACAATTGATATAAAATATTTTTATATAACATAATATAATATAATATAATATAATATAATATAGGGCTGCACGGTGGTGCAGTGGGTAGTGCTGTCGCCTCACAGCAAGAAGGTCGCTGGTTCGAGCCTCGGCTGGGTCAGTTGGCATTTCTGTGTGGAGTTTGCATCTTCTCCCCGTGTTCGCGTGGGTTTCCTCTGGGTGCTCCGGTTTCCCCCACAAGTCCAAAGACATGCGGTATAGGTGAATTGGGTAAGCTAAAATTGTCCGTAGTGTATGTGTGTGAATGAGTGTGTATGAATGTTTCCCAGTGATGGGTTGCAGCTGGAAGGGCATCCGCTGCGTAAAACATTTGCTGGATAAGTTGGCGGTTCATCCCGCTGTGGCGACCCCGGATTAATAAAGGGACTAAGCCGAAAATAAAATGAATGAATGAATGAATTAGTAATTAGTAATAAACTAAAATAAAATATTATCCACAAATTAACCCACAAGTTAATTAACTTACTACATATATCTTCGTAAAAAAAAATGCAAAAGGTAGCTAAACAGAATTCTCTCCACTCTAATAACGTCTATGTGATGTTGCGTAACTTCAATATCAACACACGGGCCATGCAAATCCCTACCCCGGATCTGAGGGTTCTCTAAAGTGCCTGGAGGCTGTGGCACAGACACATTCATTAACATACATCACACACTTCACAGCACAAATCGGAGCGCTCAGAGTCTCCTATCACTGGATACACAGCAGACCTCCATCACGGCCTCCTCTGCTGCCATTATACGTTCAGTAGATCACCGTTATTACCTCATTAAGCACCTTACAAACAGTCCTCTTCAAAACTCCTCAGGGTTGCGTAATCATAGCGCATTATGTGAGGTGTCAGTGGGAGAACTGGGCCAATCTTGCACAGTGGTGTAACAATACAGGAGTCTCGCTGTATCACCGTCAAACTGTTAGAAGTTATTTCCCATAATGCTACAGGGGAAGCATGTTTTTTGCATATCCTGCCATCCTCCCTGCACCACAATATATGAACCACTAGTAGAAATTTCAGCATCTCAGATTTATCCACATACTGACAACCGCAAACAGCATAGTTTTATTTAAAAAAAGGTGCATTATGTAAGTTTGACACCCAGTGGTTGAACTAGGTATTGCACTCCAGGTTCAAAACACATGCAAGCGCAGGTTGCCAGATTGACGACACCAACAGGAGCATGCCTGACTATCGAGCCTAAAGGCTGATTTAAGGCTGATTTAAACAGTGTTCTAAATAAAAGGAATATTTTCCATATTAAAAGTTTTTGTCCTAACCAACACCTGAAATTTATATTTTAGCTTTCTTACAGCTGAACAACAGAACTATGACAATGATCACCTCAGGTACACCTCATGTGCTTTATTCAGTGTTAAATGCTAATAATGTGAGTTTGAATGCCATTTTATATGACATTTATTGCCATACTACTGAAGCAGATAGTTTACCTCAGATCTTGAAAATAAAATAAACCATTTGAAAATGAAGTTTAGAACTGTGACTCAGTGCAAGCCAACAATATGTATTAATATGTATTAATTAGATTATAAACCTTATTTCGTTGGAGTGCAGTGAGTGCACTATTCTGTGCTTATGAATGGCTGTATTTGAATGTTTCTGCCGTGTTGTGTCTGGTGCAAAGAGCCAAAGTCAGGAGGACTAATAGTTCTCCATCACAGGAGGACTAATAATTTTTACTTTAACTGTAAATATGACTGTGATATAAAAAAAAACTAATTTAGTCATTCATCACAATAGACAATATCACAAAACAGCTGCGATTTGTGGTAAAAGGTTTCTGAGCTTCACAAAATTGAAAGTGGCTACAAGAAAATAGCCAAACCCTGAAAATGGCCATTTCCACAATCCATCAGAGCAATGACTAAGAAACACCTGGAAGAACCGGATGTGTGATGAATCAGCTTGGAAGAGTACATGTGTCTATCTTGTCTCAATGTGTTACGGCTGATTTATACTCAACGCATCTGGAAGTTCGCTTGGGTGCATGCAGCCAATATGACATCATCACTGCGTTGGCAGAAGATCACTTTGAGTGCGCATGACCTCCTTTTGGTTGGCGATGTGCAAAGCATTTTTGGTCTGGCCAAGCCAAGTCTGGCCTAGCTGGATGAATGTGCATGTGCCACATCTTTAGAAATCTAAAACAACTCTTTGATGTGAAGTTATTTTTTCTAATTTATTGATTTTTATTGATTTCTTTTAGGCTTTGAGGAAAAACAAATTGCACAATATATTTTGTGCACAGGTTGTCCAGGGCCTTTAAAAGTCCTTTCTTGTATATAATGTTTTGCTTTTTACAATATGGACATAGCTTGGACATACAAAATATAGCCTAAGTTACTGTACTAAAAGCAAACATTTTCATGGGTGTCCTCTAGATTTATCCACAACCTATTTATTTTTAACCCAGGCTCATTGAAAATATGTCTCAGCCTACATTTTTGCAAAAATATAAATATGTTAGGTATGTTTCGTAGCAGGTTTCAAACGACAAATCCACTAGAAGACATAGTGTACATTTTTGCAAATCTAAAATATGCTACTTAGGGAACATTTTGTTATAAGTTTCAGAACTTTGTGTACAGGCAGTGTTTGTCATACAGAACCAAGCAAGGCTACCAAGGGAACCACTGACCTAAACTCTTCTCTAAAACCCAACCAATAGTGTTTTTAAAAGCATACACGAAAGGTGCACTGCTACCATGTCATTTTACCTTGATTTTACATTGCTTTAATCTCTCTTGTGGAACTGTCCTTCACTGGACTCGAACACAAGCTCTCAAACACACACGCATCACAAGTACAACACTACCAAGCAAACTGACCAAGCTAGAAAAGCGATATATACGGAGATAGAAAAGTGAGGCTATATATTCGATTACAAACTATGTATATCCAGGGTTCATACACATTTTTACTACTAAAATTCCATGACTTTTCCATGATTTTTCCAAGACTT
>CAIGQV010018202.1:11303356-11326586 GCA_903798115.1 Danio jaintianensis
TTTTCCAGGCCTGGAAAATGCCATGTCAAAATTCCATGACTTTTCCAGGTTTTCCATGACTGTATGAACCCTGTATTTAGTTTCAATTTATATCTACGTAAAATTTATTTAGATAATGCTTACACCGCACTAATAATGTGAGAGTATGTGATTGGCCAAGGACAGAAACGAAGAAAAGACAACTAACCTAAATTCAAGAATACAGATATCTATTTTCCATGACTTTTCCAAAACTTTGTGGGCTTCTCTGTTTTTCCAAAACTTTTCCAGGCCTGGAAAATGCCATGTCAAAATTCCATGACTTTTCCATGACCGTATGAACCCTGTATATCCTTAAGATGTTCTTTGGTATACATTTAGTGTTGTGCAAAGAACTGCATGAAAACAATCCTTTATTCGTCAATAATATGTCCCTGTAAATATCATGAATGTGAAAAAAAAAAAAAGAAAAAAAAAAAAGTTGCCGTCATACTGCCCCGCAGCATTCATTTGACCTAAAAACTGCAGTCAAACGTATGTTAAAGTTATATTTATTTGCTACATAATTGAAATTCAATCATTTATCAACTACATGGGCTGATTTTTTCTTCACCGAGTCGCCCCCTGTTGTTACAAATAACAAGACAACGGTGAGCGTACTATGAATGCCTCCTCAACACGTTTTTAAATAGCTTGAGCACCGCAAAAGTATAAATCCAGTTTTAGGAGGAAGGTCTTTCTACAATTAACTTCTACAAATGTACAAAAAATTGTAGAAGTTAGTTGAGTCTTGGAGTCAGAAAGTTTCCAAAACTGCGAATCCGACCTTTAGCATTGCAAATTTTAGAAAGAGTGTTAAGAAAAACACCTTTTTAACCAAAAACTAATTCAAGCATCTGCTATTTTGTAAAAAAAATTCAAGCTAAATCAAAAGGTTAAACAAAAAAAGACAATTGTTTTCCCAGTCTTCCCTTCTGATATTTACCAATGTGGTAATATTATCCAATATTAGTGAAGGGAACTGTATCACATTCAGACAAACAAGTAGGAAGAGATTAAAAGTATATGAGAGCGACTGAAGCATACTGTGCTTTATTGTTTGGTTCTCTCAGAACAGTGAACTCTCACAAAGAACTTCATTCATCTCATTTAAAGCATCAAAGCTACTGCCATCAAGGCACGAAATTTGCGACAAATCCACAACCTTCAACAATGTACTTCAGCTCAGCCTGCTGTGAGCAAACTTCCTGCTACACACAGTTTGAAGGCCCCTGTTTGTGTGAGCACTTGTTCAGCGTAATTAAGCTGATGGCTATTTATTGTATGTATTTGATGAATATCTCTCTGTTGGAGGCTGAGTATTGTGTATTTCAAACTAAATATGAGTCAGTATTTGCCACGTTAGCCGTATATTTATTACATCATCATTAAATTATTAAATAAACATATATACGTATATATATTATATTTTGTGTTCCATCAGTATATGCATAGTTGCTGTTGTTTTATGATAAATTATTATTGGAAGAAAGTCACTAAATAATACTAAATATTCTTTTATATATCTATAAATATATTGTCTTTGCTTGATACTGTGTATCTGACAGTATATGATGTTTACTAGTTATCTTGCAAGATACTAGTATTCAGCTTGAAGTGTAACTTAAAAGCTTAACTAGGTTAATGATTTTAACTAGGTTCTGGAGAAGAAAATATATAATAGCAAATACTTTTAAACACAATCCTTGTTCTTCCCAAGTTATGTTTAATGAAGAATATATTACAGTATACATTTTTTTTCCTTGACTCTTGAACAATTTGACGTGTCCTTGATTAAGTAAATACATTTTTAAAATGGTATTTTTGAATGGTATTATATAAGATTACACAACAATATGAAGCAGCCAGTTTTCAACACTGACAATATTAATAATAATAATAATAATAATAACAATAATAACAACAACAACAACAACAACAAATGTTTGTTGAGCCGCATATCATCATATTCGACTGATTTCTGAAAGATGACACTGAAGCCTGGAGTAATGATGCTGAAAATTCTTTTACATCATAGCAATAAATAACATTAACCATTTTTCAACAAACATTTACAATTTTTATCATTTTATTCTTATTATTGTTATGAAATAAATTCAGCCTTTGTAAGCATAATAAGCATATTATATAATCTTACTGATCCCAAACCTGTAGTGTTTACTATCAAACTTTACTATCAAATGAATAATTATATTTTAAAACATACCAAGCAGTTACTTTATACTATTTCACAATATTACTCTTTTTATTTTGATAAAATAAAGATAATTTTTCATAATGTTGAGTACATTACTATAATGATCTCTGCAGTTTCTGCGAAGCATGGTGATTGGTTGTAACAGTAGAAACATGTTAAGTGTACCATTAACAGCAGCCTAAATTAATACTTTCTGTAGCCTATTCTTGACCCTTGCTAATTTACACTACACACGATCTTCTGCTCATACATGGACTTCAGTCACTGCAGTGCTCTGGAAATGTGTGTTGTCCCAGACCAGCAGCACATCTTTAGCTCTGGTACATCTTTAAATGCACAGAGAGGATTAGGGTGGGCCCTCAGAGACGTAGAAAGGCTTTTCAACAATCCTGAACTCAGCAGTATTGCAAAGCCAGTCACCCTCATCTAGAGACCAGCATCATAAGACATTTATAAAACATTTACTCTAATGCTACTCAAATTATACATTAATATAGCATCTCAGCACCATATAATGACAAATTTTTATAATAACTATATTAGCACCTACTGTCCACCAACTCAAAATAACGTTGCATTTCTTTTAAGTGTGTCTTAAAACTCTTTAAAGAAGTGTATACTCTTATTGGGTGTCAATGATTTTATAGTTCAATGCAATACATAATATATAAATCACAAAATTAAAGTTATTGCAACAATATTGTTCCTCGCTGTTGTTGCTGTTATAGTTGTGGAGTACACTCTTTATTTCAAGTTTATTTCTAAAGCACTATTCACAATAATTATTGTTTCAAAGCAGCTTTGCAAAAGGTGCACATTATTATAAAAACAGTGCAAATCAGGAAAGTTAAAGATTGTGTATGTGATGGACAGTATATAAACATGGTATTCTTTTAAACAGGTCTTATTGAGAAAGCTCCAGTTGCATGAAAATCCTTATGTAATTTGACATACTCTAGGGCAGGGGTGTCACACTCATTTTCACTTTACTTCAGCATTATGAAGGTCCTCAAAGAGCCAGTTATACCTGTAAAACGGTATAAATGTTACTACTCCTTAACATACTTTTAAAGAACTGTCCCTATTTCATTATAACATTTGAAATATGCAAAGTTTCACTAATTATAGTCTCTATAGATTTCTTAAGTCCAATACAGGATAAAACAACTTTGCAAGTGAGCAATCTGTTAAGGGTTACTGTGTTTGCTTCTTCTGAAATGACTACCAAACCGCAGAAAAAAATCTCTAATGATGTATGAGCTAGCGCTGACATATGATGACGTGTGCCAGTGGTGTCGGCCAAAAAAGGGTTTTAAGTTATCTTAAGCCATTAATTTCTTTAACCATTAATTGGCTGCTGTGACCACAGATTTTTTTTTTATTTATAGTAATCTTTTAGGATTTTCCAAATTTGTCTTAGATTTTAGCCACCAAATTGTGGCTAAAATCACTCAGTTTAAGACGGGCCAACTTCAACTAAAGAGTTTCTTAGTTTAAGAGCTTTCATGCAACCGGTATTTTAAGGTGTTGTTAAATGTGTCTTTTGGTGGTTTATATTAGAATACGTAGTTAATGGTTATATTCAATCTCCATCTTTATTTAATCTACAGAATGAGCAGCTCTCATTAGTATAGCATACACTGTTCAAAATAATTGTGTGGCTAGTTTTTATTTACTTTACGTGTAAATGTCTTCATGAATTCCTTATTAAGGAATAAAAAAATAAAAACATACTAAACAATCGCCCTCAATGCTTTGCACCACTCCTACATTTTTATCCATACAGAAATCTGATATATGGCAATATATGGACATATATGTCAAATTATAGCAAATATTTCTAATCACATGTACATATTTGTAATTAAAATGGTTGAAAACAAAAAATATTTGCAATATTTTGAAATATGTTGCATATGACATATATTTATGTGAAATCCTAACATGAACTATATTTTCTATATACTTTAGGTACCTAATCCCACAGCAGCAAATGTGTGTCTTGAGAAAAAGTGAACACCAAGCCCTAAAGTGCCACAAAGTGTTAAATCTCCACAATGCATGTGGGCAGTGTCCATTGCAAATTTTTACACCTCCGCTCGAATGAATGAACAGAAGAATTGCAGACATGTTCCGCTCCATCTAAAGCTAAACAGAGATCAAATTGAGTGGCCTTGTGGGCCAGAGAAAGAGAAAAAAAAAAAAAAATCAATGAGTCTTTCCTACGCAGATCCATCCAAGATCCCACACTGTCCAACACAGGGGAGGAGGGCGAGCAAAAAAAATAAAAAATAAAAAAGGGCTGCCCTGCTGGGGTGGACGCCAAGATCATCATTACATCACACCTTTGTCCACACCACTAAAAAACTGCTGCGATGGGGGAATAAAACACACACACAGCGTCACTCAGCGCGAGTGTGTGGGATGATATTCTCTCAGTATAACCTACTGAGTGCATGCCGCAAATTATTACATAACACTGGCTACACAGAAGAGAGTGGAGGATGTCATGGAGAGAGGGAGAGACAGATGCAGATATACTGTTGCATGTATGTGAAATAAACTAGAGGAAGGGGGTGGAGGGCGATGGGTGTGTGTGTGTGTGCGTGTGTGTGTGTGTGTGTGCGTGTGTGTGTGCATACTTTAGTGTGACTTAAAATAGAAGAAAATCGCACAAAATATTTACAGGCAGAGTGAGAAAAAAAAAAAAAAAAAACTGACAACGCCGATGTTGGAAGAAAGACTTCCCAGCATAATGACTTTCAGCGTGTACAATATAATTGCCTATTGTAAGGGAGGATATTCTCAAGATGATACAATGACAAGCTTGTGACTTGCTGAATGTGTAATTTTATGCAGATGCCATATTAATAATCATCCATATTAATAAAGAAAAAAAAGAATTCTTTTAAAGGGACAGTTCACACAAAAATGAAAAAGTTCTGTCATCATTCACTCTAAATCGGTTCCAAATCTGTTTGTGTTTCTTTCTTCTGTTGAACACAAAAGAAGATACAATGAAGAACGTCGGGAACACTAAACAAAAAATTATCAATTGGATTAACTACATTTAAGGTACACATAAGGTAACCGGTTGCAAACAATTTATATGGGCTGAATTTAAACAAACAAATGAAGTTGAACATTACTATGTTTAATTTATTTGTTTAACTTCCGCCCATAAATTGTTTGCAACCGGTTACTGGCACTAACAGGCGCTTACAAAAATTGTGTAAATCCAATGAATAATTTTTATTAGTGAACTGCTAGCTATTGACTGAATAGTATTTTTTCCTAATATGGAATCACTTGAGGAGGAGTAAATGTGAGTAAATATACAATGTTGGGTGAACTACTCTTTTAATAGTCTGCTGTGGAAATTAAATGGGTGATGCAAAGTCAAGTTCTTATTTAATTTTGCATTTATGTCCTTTAATTTCCTGTCTTCATTGCACTAATAATAAAAGTGACAAAAAGGACAGGTGGACATTCTTTTATGGTCTGAGAACAAAGAGTGAACTTCATGAAAATTAATGAAAACTGTTCTTGTAAAAATGTACACATGAAACAAAATATATCAAAAGACACAGTTTATTCTGCTCATCAAAGCTGAATTTATTTGATGAAAAAGACAATATAAATGATGTAAATATAAAAGTTATATTGTAAAACTATTCTAATATGCTGATTTGCTGCTCTGTGACCAACTATTTTGGTTCTGAATCATTAATAATGGTCCTTACTATTGTCAATGTTATTATTTTCCTGCTTCACATGTTTGTGGAAACCATAATACGTGCATCTTTTAGTATAGTTTGATGGATAGAAAGAAAAGGGAATAATTAAATAATATGTTAGACTACTAAATGTATGTTAATAATGCTAAAAAAAAAACAAGTAATAAAAAATAGGAAGTAGTACAATGTTTGCAACATTGACATTAATCCAAAAAATCTGATTTAAATCACATGAATAAATTATATTTTCATCATACACAAAACAATCATTTTTAAATTGAAATAATATTTCACAATTTTAATGTTTCTATATTGGTGATCAAATACGTAAATGCAGTAAAAGCAGTAGAGACTTCTTCATTTTAAAATTTTACAAACCTAAACTAAACTTTAGTGTATTTACGATTTTGTAAATATTTTACAATATTAATTTGAGTAAGCTTAATTAAAAATATATATATACAATTTTATCTTTTAAGTCGTTTAATCTATAAGATTTACATACAAATGTGTTTTATATAAAGTTAAATTATAATTACAATCCTTTCATTACCACACACAGTATGCTTTCTTTTACAGTTATTTTTTTTATTCATGGTTTAATTATCTTTTACAATAACATTGCTTTAATAGGAGATTAACTTCTCAAGGCAAGGTCAGACTACTGTGTATAGTTCTAGATACATGACAATAATTCTTTTTAAAATGTAATTTTTTGTTTTGTTTTGTTGAATAAAGTGTAAGCTGTGTAAGTGTATGTACACAGCTATATTTTGCTTGTTTAGAAAGTTTTTAATTATTTTAAATTTATGGCTATTAAATTATTTATTTATTTGTTTATTTTTGGTGAGGCCAGAGAAAAAATTGTAAATCCTTAGTGTTGAGCTCTGAAAAGTCTTGTGAATCAAGAACTAATTGCAATAGGACACTATGAAACCACAACCCATTTGCTCATGCTAATTGAGCAAGGTCACACACAACACACAAAAAGTGAAATGAATGAGGACTCGTGGACATAACACAAAATGTAAATTAAGTAATTTTAGCATGCCAAAGTCAAATGTATGCATTTAAATATATATTTTCCTAACAACAAAATTGTGGCTAGTGAAAATGGCGAGTGGCTAGTAATGTTGAAAAACTACTAGCCACAGTGGCTAATAAAAGTTAATATCAAGCCCTGTTCATACATATCTTTTCATAGGGTGAGCTAGAAAAAAAGTTTATTATTTATTATGTATCTCTCTTCCTTGAGTGTTAAATATTGAATTAAATACAAAATAATCTTACATAATATCATTTGTTGCTAAATAAACAAATAGCAACGGGGTGTCTCACACAAAGTAGGCCAACTTTCAGTCTTGGCATCAGCCAGCAGCAGCAACTGGCCAAAAAGAAAACTATTTTCTGCCGTTTAGAAAGATCTATCTGTTATTTCCATCTAATGTTCCCACATGATTTTCACCTTTTCTTCCAGACATGCAGGTTCACCCTATGAGTCCTGAGCTGAGCTTCCCAGGGTGCCACAGATGAGCCAGCTCTCTGTCAACAGCATCATTACACAGTTAAATTGCTACAAACCAGGATGATGCACCTTTATACACAGAGCTCAGTGCTTCCTAAACGAGTCTGCCTGTTTTCTTGAGAGGTTACCCTTTTACAGTCTCTGTGTGCAGCAGTGGTCAGCGGGAAAAAAAATGATATAGTTTAATAGCTATAACTGCCTTGTTCAACATAAAGGCTGACATGGGAAACAGGCTGGGGACAGCAAAGAATAAAGAGTAAGGAGAAAACTGGAAAAGGAGAAAAATCACATTATCGCTATTGTTATTTTATTAGTTATAAAACAGTATTTACTTCACTATCATTGCTTGTATTCACAGAAAAAAATGTGTTGGGGCAACATGAAGGAATTAAGTTAACGTAATAGTTTTTTTTTAAATAAAATTTAAATTGATTAAACATAAAACAATTAAGCTGTCCTCAAACAAAACTCCCAAGAATTGTGTTGTTCCAGCTAATTTTATATAAGTAGTTTGAACAGCAAACGTCATTTGTTTTAGTGTTGTGTTAGAACTTGGTCTCCAGATCTTGTTATCAGTTATATCGTAAAACTGAAAATTGTATTTCTAATGAAAACCTGACATGGCCACTCAGGGCACAGAAAATATTCATAATGCATGAATGATGATTCACAAAGTCGAACTGAAGAATTAACGCTTAAAATATTTATTGTGGGTGACTGAGGAGCTGAAAGCAAAAAAATCTGAGTAAGCATCTCAGCTGGGAATAAATGTGATTATATCATCGAAGAACTGATTGCATCTGAACTGTTCAAATAATGAATGCTTTCTGTGAATCAGGCGAGTTCAGTCTTAATATCTGCAGTCGGTCACCAATGCGCGGAAACCAACTTTTCTGTTAAAATGTTGGGAGTGAAATGATGGACCGAGCCTGTTGGGTCAACTTTTTTTTTTACAATCTATAACATATTGATCTCCTTTTTAATATATGTTAAGATTCAGTCCTTTGATGGGAAAGCTGAATTAACAGCCAATACTCTTTAGTGTCACATAATCTTAGAAATATAATAAATCAATCTTAATAATATGTTTGTTAAAACAGTTGTGATGCTTGTTTTATATATATATATATATAATTTTTTGATCAATTTAATAAACTCTAGCAGAATAAAAGAAAAAAAAGAAAAAAGAAAGGAAAAGGGAAGGAACGAAAAGAGGAAAGGAAAGAAGAAAGGAAAGAAGAAAGGAAATGAAAGGACAAGAAAAAAAGAAAAAGGAGAAAGGAAAAGGAAAGGAAAGATGAAAGGACAGGAAAAGGAAAGGAAAGGAAAGGAAAGGACAGGAAAGAGGAAAGGAAAGGAGAAAGGAAATGAAAGGACAAGAAAAAAAGAATAAGGAAAGGAGAAAGGAAAATGAAAGATGAAAGGACATGAAAGAGGAAATGAAAAGAGAAAGGAAATGAAAGGACAAGAAAAAAAGAAAAAGGAAAGGAGAAAGGAAAAGGAAAGGAAAGATGAAAGGACAGGAAAAGGAAAGGAAAGGAAAGGAAAGGACAGGAAAGAGGAAAGGAAAGGAGAAAGGAAATGAAAGGACAAGAAAAAAAGAATAAGGAAAGGAGAAAGGAAAATGAAAGATGAAAGGACATGAAAGAGGAAATGAAAAGAGAAAGGAAATGAAAGGACAAGAAAAAAAGAAAAAGGAAAGGAGAAAGGAAAAGGAAAGGAAAGATGAAAGGACAGGAAAAGGAAAGCAAAAGGGAAAGGGAAGGAAAGGAAAAAGGAAAGGAAAGTGAAAAGAAGGGAAAAGGGAAAGGAAAGGAAAGGAAAAAGAGAAGAAAAGAAAAAAAGCCTTTGTATTATAGTCACTGCACCTCTTCTTACTAGGGTTATGGATAAACTTTCCAACAAGTCTAACACTAGTTTTTTTTTTTTTAGGGACTTTAATAAAGACAAAAAACACCCAAAGCACCTTTTAAACATCAGCATTAAGGTGCTTGCCATTCAGCTGTAGTAGGACCACATTTGGAATTCACAGCACAGAGCAAAGCTGCCCGCATTACCATCACAATAACACTGTAATAACAGTGCCGAACCCCAATTCAAAAAAAGAAAACACACAAACACAAATATTTCAGTTCTCAGAAAGAGTGAAAAGCAGCAGCAGCAGCACTGATTGTGAATGAAAGACGTAGAGCTGTCTACACATCAGATACAAGCCCTCGCTCAATGACAACATTAAACTGAACAGAGAAGCAAAGAGATCGAATCGCTCATATTGTATATTTAGAAGCAAGTAAACAGAGCAGCTCGTCTCCAATGAAATAAACCCCATTAGCTCAAGTACTGCTGGCAGACTGGCACTCTCCATCCTCTAATGCCACTCAAAAGGCTTCCCGTCCAGAAACCTGCACTGGGGAAGGTGGGAAAATCCGATAAAGCCTTGGACCGTTTGTTGATGGACTGACTATCAATAATGTATTCCAACAGAGCCATGTCTGCCGAAGACCTAAAAGCTTGCTTGCAGTGATTCTCGCTACCAAGTTTCTGATAAGTTTATGCCTTGATGCCTTAACAGATCTGGCGACGAGGGATTAAGCCAATGCAATGCAACACCATTACACTAAAAAGTCAATTTTAATAGAATCAGCGGCAGAAATACCACATTCGGTTTCATAACCACCAATACACACAAACAGCTGGAATGAAGAAGAACAAAAAAAGCTTCTTCCCTTTCATACTCATTTTCTCTCGCTCTTCTTACCTTAGTTGTGACAATACACAGACAATCCATCCTGAGCCAAAAGCTCAAGCCAGTTTCCCCTTCATCAGCACCACATTAATAAGCAGAAAGAGCTGAAAGAGGAGAGGGAGACTGAAAGAGAGAGGAATGAAAGGCACGGCTGGAGCTAATGCTGACAGAGGGTTGATTCCTCTCTTTGTGTGGACATGGTCTTGCCGTAGTCCTACAGCCCGGCGCTTGATAGCGCTATCCGCTGCTCAGCCGCATGGCTGGGGCTCCGACTGCTGCCTGTGCTGCTGCTGCTGCTGAGATCAGAGCATCCCTCCTCCTCTGGAGCGAATCGCACACGCACACATACAGACCCGCTCCTCTCGCACACACACTCTCGTGCTTGGAGGATCTGCACTGGGATTGGGGAAGCGGCTATTGCAGTCACTTGTCGTGATATGAGAGTTTCGATTTTGCCTTCTCTGGTTATACGAACCAATTCTAACGCAGTTGTTGAGAGAAACAAATTGCTGTGGGCAGTTTGAGAGAGTAGTGAGTGAGTGAGTAAGCAGTTCACGCCGACCTTGACAACATCAATCAGGGTTTATTTTGGGGCATTTTGGCAAAGCAGCGAGCTCAAATGACATGGTCTTTTAAGAGAACGGGGCTAGTGAATGATCGTGAGGCAGTAGACGGAGTAGACGGAGAGACTGCAGCAGCAGAGACTGACACATCAAGCCAGATGTATCACACAACAGATGTTCTTTACATCAAGACCTTCCCCAGTAATTTAAATGAATAAACAGACAGCAGGAGAGAGATGCCTGCTGCAGTTCAATTCAATTCAATTCAATTCATCTTTATTTCTATAGCGCTTTTACAATGTAGATTGTGTCAAAGCAGCTTCACATAGAAGATTATAGTGAATTGGAATGGTGTCCGTTCAGTTTTTAGAGTTTAAGTTCAGTTCAGTTTAGTGTGGTTTAATTTTCACTGCTGAGAGTCCAAACACTGAAGAGCAAATCCATCGATGCGCAGCTCTACAGGTCCCGAACCATGCAAGCCAGTGGCGACAGCGGCGAGGAACGAACTTCACCAATTTGCGAAAGTGAAGGAAAAAAAACCTCGAGAGAAACCAGGCTCAGTTGAAATTCAATTGAAATAACTACATTAAATGTTTGTGTGCTGTTGATGAACAAATAAAACTTGACAATCTTGGGAAGAAATAGCAGCAGAAGAGTGTCTCAGATGCCTTATTGCCTATTAGTGTTTTTACATCACAATTTGATCAGCTGTGGGGTTAAATAAATGATTTGGGATAATATGAAAAAGTAACCCCATGCTGATAAAATGACTATTAATTACGGAGTCAAATTTCAGTGAGACAATTACTAGAAAAGGTTTTTCTTTAGCTAAACATCTGCAGATGGTTAAATGCAATAGTGCAAATAGAAATGCTGTCATTATTAAATAAACTACAGCTCTTTCTATACAATACTGTTTCACAGTGGTCACACACACAAAATACTACAGCATACCACAACTGAACGACAGAATTTTAAAAAATACATATTTTACTAATAATCTTTATTCCAATGCAAACTGTAGTAAACATTTTACTAAATTTTAAACAATAGAGATGTTAAATTTGGTTCCAGGTTTATTATACCACTAGAACTGCAAAATTTGCAATGAATGAATGAATTAATAATTCAAATCATGATATGATTTTAGATTAAAAACAACAATTGAGATACTGAATACACCGGATCTTAAGCTGTGCATGTGTATATAGTTCATGCTTCACTCAGAAATGCACAACATTCATTCATTCATGCATTCATTCATTCATTTTCTTTTCGGCTTAGTCCCTTTATTAATCAGGGGTCGTCACAGCAGAATGAACCGCCAACTTATCCAGCATATGTTTTACACAGCGGATGCCGTTCCAGCTGCAGCCCATCACTGGGAAACACCCATACACTCTCATTCAAACACATACACTACGGACAATTTAGCTTACCCAATTCACCTATAGCGCATGTCTTTGGACTTGTGGGGGAAACCGGAGCACCCGGAGGAAACCCACGCGAACACGGGGAGAAGATGCAAACTCCACACAGAAATTCCAACTGACCCAGCCGAGGCTCGAACCAGCAACCTTCTTGCTGTGGGGCAAAAGCGTTACCCACTGCGCCACCCAAATGAACAACATATTAATGTAATTAAACATGCACTTTTGTTAATCACACTAAGCCATATGACAGTTTAATTTACTTTACAATTAGCAGCTACACTGAAAATTAACTCCTGAGTCAGAAATGAATAATTTAGCTCAATAAATTGACATCTCCTTGAAAACAAAATCTCAAGAACTCAATTAAGCTACTACATAAGTAGGTTTGGGATGTGAATTTTCTATAGTAAAAGCTTTTATATGAATCAAATAAA
Organism: Danio jaintianensis; assembly: GCA_903798115.1. Classification (NCBI taxonomy): domain Eukaryota; kingdom Metazoa; phylum Chordata; class Actinopteri; order Cypriniformes; family Danionidae; genus Danio; species Danio jaintianensis. The sequence continues at coordinate 11,316,031 of CAIGQV010018202.1, forward strand.
ATTCTCCCTGGTTTTTCAGCTGTTGACCGTTGGTTCGTCTGGAACAAAATAAAAATGGCCCAGTACAATATGCATGCTAGCTGACTAGACTGACTAGACTGCTTTACTATCGTTTCTCATCGTCTTACCTGTTGTCTGTGCACTGCCCGCTCCTCCAATTTCAGCACCCTGACCACAGCTTTCATTCTGCATCCAACATCTCAATGACCATCTACGTCTCACTTCTTAAATACACACACACACACACACACACATGCTAAGCCCTTCAGCAGATGGGCCCCAAAGCCGCTTTGAGTGATCACATTATAAACCGAGTACTTTAACTTCCTGGGCACAACACTTTCCCACAGACACAAGGGAATAATTAACAAACGAGGTCGACAGGACATTGAGACCAAAGCTCTTACACTCAACTCTGAACTTGGCGAGGGAGTTTTGGTTTTAATGCCAAGTTGTGCGTTCACCGTAGATGAACTCTAAATACTATCCACTATGTAACAATGTTAACTCAAAACAGAGGCTTTTCATGTTAACAAAGTTGACAAAAGTTACAAGAGGATTAGTAATGGACTTTTCAAACAATACAAACAACATTGGCAATCTGGTGCTGTATGCTAAATAATTTTTTTTTTAAGGTCAAATTTTTATTAGTGCTGGTCAAAGATTTGCAAAGATTTGCATTCAAAATAAAAGTTTGTTTTGACAATATATGTGTGTGCTTCATATATATTTATTATGTATACAGTGCTCAGCATATCCATTTTGAAAATATAGGCAATGTATTTTGGTGCATTTAAACAAAACAGATTTATTAAACAGATATATTTATTAAAATAATATTTTAGTCACCAAACATATTTATAAATTGAAAGATAATACAATTACATAAAAAAATTACAAATAAAATTACAACCTACAAAATTTCAACTAATTTTTTCTTTTTTTTTTTTTGCTTCTCTTGATTTTTCCTTTTTTTTATTTGTATTTAATATTTTTCTATAACATATAAATTTGGGTGTACTAGTTTTTGGACCGTTATCGTAAGTTATTTTGTTAGATAAGCTCCATAATTGGCTTCAGTACTGACTAATCTAATGTATATGCACAAATATAATATTGTAAAGCATCCTATTAAAAATATGAATTTTAAAGATAGATTTGTGAGGGGTGTACTTATATATGCTGAGCACGGTATGTGATACACACACATACAGAAACTAATCAAAACTATTTTGTTACATAGATATTTACATCTATATATAATCTCTATCTTTAATCCTTAGAATCTATAATCTTTATAATCTATAAAATATATTTTATATCTAAATATTATCTCAAATACATAAAAACATTCTCAAATATATGCATGCATATATGCATAATAAACATGCACACTACACACACATATATTGTCAAAACAAACTATTATTTTGGATGCGATTAATCATAATTGATATTTGTCCAGCATTAATTTTTATACGGAAATTGCTTGCAGTTACTTACCAGAAAAAAAAAATCTAAATTTTCTAATATAATCATGATTGGTTGTCTTTGTATAAATACACAGTAATAAATTAAATATAAATGTAAAAGAAAATAAAAAAAAATATTGAATACAAGCAAAATTCATTCATTCATTCATTTTTCTTCGGCTTATTCCCTTTATTCATCAGGGGTCGCTACAGTGGAATGAACCGCCAACTTATCCAGCATATGTTTTACACAGCAGATGCCCTTCCAGCTGCATCCCAGTACTGGGAAAAATCCATACACCCTCATTCACACTCATAGTGCATGTCTTTGGACTCTGGGGGAAACTGGAGCATCCGGAGGAAACCCACGCAAACACGGGGAGGACATGCAAACTCCACACAGAAATGGCAACTGGCCCAGCCAGGACTCGAACCAGCTACCTTCTTTCTGTGAGGCGACAGTGCTAACCACTGAGCCACCGTGTCACCACAAGCAAAACTGAAAACCTAAATTCAAAATCCCTATGACTTCTCAAATATGCCTAACATTTATTACAATATACACGCAAATGCGCACTCATTGACATGCACGTTGATTGCTCACATTTCATTTTCTTTCTCAAGCTAAATCCCATAAAGTACTGTTTATTTTTCTTTGGAACAAAAACTAAGAGTTTAAGCTCATCATTCAGGCCCTGTTTACCCTCCAATCATCCATTCCCGGGTCAAAAGGACAGATATACACAAAGAAAACCTCTTGGGTAAGCAAGATTACAATTTTATTTTGACCGCAGACTTGGCGTCCACATCTCCCTTGATATTTAGTTGTAAGCTCATTTGCAGTGGACCCCTCCCCTCCCATACTATCCTGTTATCTGTAAACCCCTCCCATTAAACATAAATGAACAAGTGGCTGTTGAGCATCAGTTGCATGATGAAACAAATGACATCTTTGTTTCAGAGACATGCTTTATGCTAAAAAAAAAAAAAAGGTTAAAATAATGTGCCTGGGATGTTTGCAAGACTTTTTTTCACCGAACTGCCATTTTAACTGACACTTGCACCAGACACTTTCTTACAATCACTCAACATCTCATAAAAAAACAACAACAACAAAAAAATTGTGCTTCACACAGGTGAGTGGGCTTGACAAACCACCCATAGAAACACACTTCTTTCTTAAAAAAAAAAAAAACACACTACCACCTCCTAACTCCAGCACTTAATGCTCTGAGCACAAACAGTTCCTTTTGTATAACTAGCACTGTACATTGCCTCTTCTTGTTGGAACGCTGAATGCCTCCTCAATTGTAAGTTGTTTTAGACAAAAGCGTCTGCTAAACGACTAAACGTAAATGTAATGTATCCTAAAAGGATAAGCGATAGAATTCAACCCAAATAATAAAACTTAACATCCAGAAGTGCAATAAGGATGTAAACATTTGGTTTAGCTCAGTTTGTTTTCAATGTTTTCAACTATTTTCTTAATTTGTTTAGCTAACTTTGGCTAAGCTAATTGCCACAAACAAAGACAATAACATGAGGCATCTCATCCGCTTGCATTGTGATCAGTAAACCCACTATATTTATTTCTAAATATTTTATATATCCCTCCATGGCATATTTAAATCCCACTTGAATGCTCCTTGACAAGACCTGGTCCTTCTATGTACAAAAACATTTTAGGAAACATTTTCTTCATTAATTATCATAATCTTGTCTTATTTTTTGTTTGTGAGGTCCATTTGGGTTGGGATTAGGGTAATGGTATGGTTGTTTATATAACTGTATTAGATTATTATTCTCTATGTATATTATACTAAAGTTCACAGCAGATTATACTAAATTCGTCACGTCATGTACTTACTGTTATTCAAGTATCTGCTTAACAAAACAAATTAAATAAAAACATTCTAGGACAAGGTTTTCACAGTTGACAGCTGACATTTTAAGACAGTTAGCAACTTGACTAGTGTGTTCGTTTGGGTGAGGAACAGTAACTAAGCGGTGTGAGCTTACACTGATAGGTCAATTGTAATCCAACTTAACTGCAACACTCTAAAAATCACTCTTTAAAATAAACAAATTTAACCAAAGTTTGGGTCTGTCCATATTTAAATTAAAGTAGATTTAAACAACCCAGCATTTTTAAAGTGAACGGGTATCATGCGTGATCACCTGAGGCACAGAGCAGCTGTAAACGTTTACAGACAGCACACCTGTGGGCGCATCTGCTTAACCATGTGCACACACGTAACATCTGGTTGAGCCACAAGAGCGTGTGAATCTAAGAGTAGGATGAGGTGCTGCAAATGACCTCAGGTGTTGAGGAACAAAAGAGGGAGTTGCTAGTTTCATTTAGAAAAAAAAGTGAAAGCTCTCGTTACGACCTCCACCCTGCTGTCTGGACTTCCACGAATCTAGTCTTTCTGTATTATCCCAGCTATATTTGGGTTTGTCTTTGTGCCTGCCTATAATTGGCTCTGCCCTCTCTTCAAAAAAACATAAAAGCCACAGATGTCTCAGAGTCCTTGGTTTGGTCTTGAGTAAATTTGGGTCACTAATAACACAGATCGACTAACTGAAGCATCATGATATTACAGAGCACGTCTGAATTTAAATTGACACAATGTCAGCATCATTACACACCCTGGGATGAAATAGGTTTGCTTTGCAATACCATTTTTTTTTTTTTTTATGTTTGCCTTCGTGCTCTATGTTTCGTTGGAATAGAAGTGAATGTTTTGCTACTGCTGTATGTAAATGCTGAGAGCATCCAAGCTGGTGGAGTTAGACAGTGGTGGCAATTACTGGAGATCAACACGCCCCCAAGATAAGAAGTTGCACTGGTGAACAGGCAAAATCAGGCTCCACACACAAACACACAGTTCAATCTTTAAGCCAAAACAGCCACTAATGGTAGAGACAAAATGCAGGCAAACGCCACTACTAGACTCATGTGAAATCACTGTTCCAAAGCTAACTAGAATACTCAAAATAAAAATTATAAAAATCAATATTTTACTAGCATAACAATGATATTGAATATTTTTATTGTAAAATTGATATGTGCTCTTCTATAGTATGTTTCTGCTATAAAAACAACTTGAAAATTCTGTTTTTTATTTATTAATGATTTACATAAATGTGTTTGAGTAAAATGTCCATTTTGTTTTGCAAATTTATTATGACACTTTCTTTTACCTTTAAACATTTTACATTTAAATATTTAAAGCATAACATTTTAATTGGTCAAAATACCCAAAAATGCCACGTTTCCAGACAAGTTTAAATTCATTTCTTTTTTTTTTACTTCAGAAGGATTAAGAAACAATATTTTGTGGAATAAACATAGAATTTTTCAACCACAACACAACAAATGAAAACAGTTGTATTTTGAACAATTATCATATTCTGTGTTAGAAAAATGACAAAGTTCTTATTTAAAATTTGGAATACTTACATAGATTAAACCAAATTTTAACATTTTACTCAAACCCTGACATATTAAGTATTTTCAAGTGGTCTCTTACTACACTGCGCTTCTACACAGCTGGTGCAAACACCCGTGGAAACCTTTATTCTAACCCAGTTTCGAAAAATCCCTTTAAACTGCAAACCTCCGGAAAAGTTCAGTCCAATGATCCAGTAAGTGAATACATTCCAACAATCAGCCCAAAACAACACTAAAATAATAATAAGAAAATAACAGGCTGACTGCATCAGAGATGGCAGAGAGAGAGAGAGAGAGAGAGAGAGAGAGAGAGAGAGAGAGAGAGAGAGAGAGAGAGAGAGAGAGCGCAGTGACTCGTAGCCAGTTTTCAGTGATTTATTAATTCCACTCTGTTTCACTTTAACACATGATCTCTGTCATATTCTATTAGTTTCATGCATTCTGCTGAATGAAATACAAAGATTACAGACTGAATGCAAACTACACTTCTCAGCTGGATACAGCAAACCAGCATGATGGATGAGGACTGTAATCAAGGTAAACTGAATGAATGATTGAATGAATGAATGAATGAATGAATGAATGAATGAATGAATGAATGAATGAATGAATGAATGAATAAATGAATGCTTATATAATGTGGTTTTAAATGTGATTTTTAAGCCAACTTTCACTGGAAATATCATTTTATTTGTATGAAAATAGAAATTGATGCAAAAATGCCAGATGTTCAATTGTTGTCTCAGACGTCTTTAAAAAGGCAGATGTTTAAACGAGGTGAAAGCTTATTTTACTTTTAAGGGCCTCTTTTCTGTCATATTTAAAGTCCCAATGAAGCGTGGAGTTCCCTTGCCACTCAGTGTAGAGGTAATTAAGAAAGCGTTCTCTAAGAGAGGACGAGTCTCTCATGAATACTGCTGTCACTGATAAGCTCTGCTGCACAGATAACTTTAATACCTGCGTTAAATACTGCAACAAGCTCTCTTCTCATTCATTTATCAACAAATAACCCTAAATGCACTAAATGAACTCTGAATGAGGGAGACCAGGTGGACTTTACAAAATAATGAGACAGCCAAATGTGTGGGAAGGTTTGGGGACAACATAAAATGGATTTGCAGTGTCAAAATGTTCAAATATGACATATTTTAGACTGCAAATAAAAATGGAAATAATGTTTGGTAGGACTTTTAAGATTATTTGACTTGATCATGAATGCAATATGATATTGTTTGGCTATTTTTACTTTTCTCACCTTTTTTCATATAAATATAAAAAACGTAAAATATAGAAGAAATTCGAATTTTATTTTAATATCAGAATAAAAAATACTAAACTTAAACTATACATATATAAATAAGACAACAATACACTAACAATTTATAAAAGAAAATTAATCTAATAAAAAATTGCATAAAAATGCAATAGTAATTCAAAGCTAAAATAACACTAAGAAATACTGTTTTAAGTAAAACTAAAATATGGTAATATGGTAATTAAACTGTAATACAAACAATGAATAAGTATATAAAATGAAACACATTCAAGCACTCAAAAAATGCCTTGTCAAAACTCTAATCAATATAGCACTTATCAACAGTCTGAGGTCCCCCTTCAAATGGACATAAATCATCCAGAGGAGGAAAGGGAAAAACCTCTTTGGCTGAATTAGTCATGCATAGCTGGTGTAAACAATGGCATATGACAATCTGCATCTGTCAGAAAACTGAGCAGAATGTGGGAAGAGAGATAGAAAGAGAGAGAGAAGAGAGTGTGTGTGTGTGTGTGTGTGTGTGTGTGTGCGTGCGTGCGGTTGTGCGTGTGTGTACACTCTGGGTTTCTCACCTCTGTATTGGCGCATCCTACAGCAGGCTCTTTTACTGTCAGCTCCATCCGACTGTCCTCTTTCAGCTGAGAAGAAAAAAAATAAAAAATACACTTTTAGAACTTGTGTACAATTAAAAGACAAGATGATTAGCCCTCCCGTCATTTTTTTTTTCTAATATTTCCCAAGTACATCATATTACATATATTTTTAATCTTCTGGAGAAAGTCTTCTTTCCCTTAGATGGCTGGAATAAAGTGGTTTTATTTTTTGTAAAATTATTTTTAAGGTCAATATTATCAGCCCCTTTAAACAGGATTTTTTTTTTTCAAATGGCTATAGAACAAACCGCTGCTGTCCAATAACTTGCCTAATAAACCTAATTAACCTAGTTAAGCCTTTAAATTGTACTTTAAGCTGAACACTAGTATCCAGGGTTTCTGCAGGTTTTACCAAGACAAATTTAAGACTTTTTAAGACCATTATGAATGAAATTATAGGAAAAAACTCTAAGGGTTTTTTCTAATGGCCAGTGGAAAATATTTTTACTTGCCCCATTAAAATTCAAAACACACACATTTTTCATACACATCCTTATAAACAAATATTATTATAAGAAGATAATTAAAATAAATTGGTAAATAGAGTTAAAAAAGTAAATTTTGTTAAACGTTTTCTTTTTTTTTTTAGATGGATTGTTGGTTGTACAGATTGAGTAACTTTACATTGCCAAAGGAAAATTAAGTCCTGTTTAAAATTATTTAAGACCTGAAACTCACCATATTTCAGTGAGTTTAAGACTTTAAGGCCTAAAAGTTGTTTTTGAAATTTAAGACATTAAGACTTTTTAGGACCCCGCAGACACCCCGAGTTGCAAAATATTACGCCTCTGGAAGAAGTGCCCTGAGAGTCACACAACAGTAAACTGGGGTTTTACACTCGTGTAATATACATGAAATCTGAGAACGAGGAAACAATGGTGTCTGAGGATCACGTTATGGTCATTTCCATATACTAAACACTTATTATTTGACTATACCCAGACTGCCCTTATAGGGCACCTTTAAAGCATGAAGCATTCACTTTCCCTTCAGCCGTAGTCAAGTGGGTTTCAGACCGGATGCGGAAAACGCTGCACTATGAAACAATAATTTCAATGGCTTGAAATGCATAAGGGGCTTTTTGAGTTGATAGGTGCCTTTTTTGAATGGTTTACTAACGCCCGCGAGCGTTTTGCGCGCTGCTTATGTACCCTGCGCACCTCGCGTTTTAACCGCCTGCTGCGCCTCGTGTTTTTGCCCTTGCGTGCCGTGCGCTCGCAGTTGAAAAAAAGTGAACTCTGAGCGGAAAAAGCGCGTTACGTCAGTCACGTCTTTTTCATTCTCCAATCCAATGAAAGCAGAGGCAGGGTTTCCGTTGAGGTCCCTGCAGTTTTTATGTTGTCAAGACAACAACAGAGACTTTTGAAGATGTAGGAGAGACTTGTGGTTGCTGTTTTGAGTTATCTGGAGCTATATGACTTCACAAATCTTGAATATCACAATATTATTAAATATTAAAATTATATTAATATCAACAGCAACACTCTTGCACAATACCCAGCTGATTCAGTCATTGCCTAGCAACATAAAGCGCACTGCACTTCTTTTTTTCTTGTCAACAAAAAAGGTAGTGTGGTGCGCCTCGTGTTTTTGGAACGTAAATACACGTTCGGTTTGATCGGCCCCTAAGGGTGGTTTGTTGATGTGCTGACCAAAGCACAAGAGCAGCAGAGAGCATGTCAACTAGCTTGCATGCAGGCCAGAGTCAAAGTTTACAGTCAAATAGCTAAATATTCCGCTCTACGGATATTCCACTCATGAACATGTATACTTATCTTTCCACAATATTCACATGCTTACAGAAAAAACACAGTCCACTCAAATAATGCACCAAAAGACGTTTCTATCTGTTATGACATTTCTCCGCTGTCATGGCAACACTGGTAAAATGACACCTGTAGAGTGGTTTGCTGTTAATTTAATTTTACGGTCAATAAAATGTGGTTATTTTGTTGGCTGCTGTTTTTTTTAACGGTTTAATTTAAGTTGCTGAGTTAAATGTAAAAACAAACAAAAAAAAAACTACTTTATATTCATTCATTTTCTTTTCGGCTTAGTCCCTTTATTAATCTGGGGTCGCCACAGTGGAATGATCCACCAACTTACTACTTTATATTATATAATAAAATAATAAATAATTATTACAAAGCATTTTCAGATGCAGGTTCGGCTTTCAGCCAAGTGCATTCAGAATTTTCAGTTTTGGCCAAGATTTTTTATTATTTATTTTTTTTCAGTGCATCCCTAAGATGTAAATTTTTCTAATCTTTAAATCACATAATAGACGTCTCTTTCATTTAGCTCATTAAAAAAAAAAAAAAAAGTTTTAATTTTAAATATCTGACATATAGATGCAATTAAGTGCAATTAAAACATTTGAATTAATCCACAGATTAATTAATATATCAACAATTGCATGTCCAATATGCTTCTCTTCAAATTTAAACATCCTGAAGTCATGATTATGAGTCCAGTGTTTCAGTCTCAGAAAAACAAGACAGAGCTCACACACAGACAGCTTCCCCCTAGTGGCTGAATGCAAAAAATGCAGCTTAAACTTGCATATGCCAGTGGTACAATAATACACATCAACTTGATAAAATATTACACAAAAAGATAATAAAACCTGCAGCAATACATGGTGACCTTATATGCTTATTTGAAACAGAGTTATGCAGTAATTGAAAACAGAACACGATTTCTGCTATGCATTTTCTATGCAATCTGAGCAACAAGAATCTCATCGGAGGCTCTTTTCAGTCCAACACAAGCTCGCTTTCTCAGAAAATTGCAGTCATTAATCACATAGACTCTAGTACACGTGTACCATTTTATCAGGAGGTGTTTGATTGGCATGTTTTATGCTTTTGTGAGCGCTGATGTGTCAGCAGTCCTGAGAAGCACTGCTGAATTCACCAGCAAGACAAAGAAAGCTGACTGCATAGAGCCCTGTGGAGCCATTTGTATTCTTCACATATCTACAACTTCATTTATTCCATTTAATTATACTGTCAGAGGCCTTTCTGCTTAACGTCAGCACATCACATGATGGACAAAAACTCAAACACACAGAAAGAAAGCTTTTACAGCCAGAGACAAAGAGATTAATATTAAATTAATAGTGGCATTAAGATTAAATGAAAATCTGAATTTTAATCCACAGTAGATAAATGTCTCTTGTACTGATCTCAACAATCTGGCTTTTTACACTGCTCTTAACCCTGGATTATCGTTTTAATTGTGTGCTTCATATTTAAAGACATTCATGGAAACACTGTACCTATTATTTAGGCTATAAACAAGCAGCGATTGGGAGAAAAACTGTCAATGAAAATTGAAAGTTTAGGAAAGCACAGCATGAAATGTCAGCAAATGAATTACACAGGATTAATTATTAACCCCAGTGCATAATAAACAGTATGAAACATGAAGCAAGTTAGCCATGGATTCGGCTTATCCAGGATTAATATTGACCCAGGGTTAACTAATTCATTTTGAAAAGCCCTAACATGTCATCAATAGGGCTGTCATTCTATTATTATTATTATTTTTTTTGTAAATCTGATTAATTAAACATTGGTGTATTGTAAAATTTGACTAAGTACAATGATGACCATGCTTTCTGTTTCCTGAAATGGGATTTAAATAAATTGACAGACCATTTCTTGCAGCTCCAAAACAGATTGGTTAACAACATTCTTCTA
>CAIGQV010018202.1:11328805-11342923 GCA_903798115.1 Danio jaintianensis
GAGTGAGTGAGTGAGTGAGTGAGTGAGTGAGTGAGTGAGTGAGTGAGAGAGAGAGAGAGAGAGAGAGAGAGAGAGAACATTATAATGTCTTTTTAATACCTACTCAAACTCACTTGTAGTTTCCACACCAGCCTTTGTCTAAATGGGCTTTTGGATTAAAAGCAAACATAATCTCTTGCTGGCAGCAGATCAAATTAAACGCAGGCAATTTATTAGATTGATTCCCTGGCATCTAAATGAATCCAGTGCAGTATGGAAAAAATTAGATTGAAAGAGAGCAGGCAAACACATGCTTGCAAAAAAAAAGCAGGAGATTTGAGAACCAGCCATGGTACAGATTAATTTGTGTTTATAGGTCAAAACGTGTGATTACACAAATTTCTAGTTGGCTTAGTCAAACAGATTCCAAGTCAAATTATAAGGGGGGAAATATGTTGAGCTTTCCAGTAATTTCCATAAATGTGCAACAATTATTCTGAATATTTGTTTACATAATTATAAGGTGTAGAAACATTTTAACATTAGTTTATAAGGGCATCCAGGACCAAGAACTTTCCACAGGTTTGCGTACTTCTTTACAATCATATGTTGTGTGTACTAACCTAAATTACTGTATTTAGTTCTGTGACAAATGGCTGCACAAATACTTTTTTCTTTCTTTTTTGATATTAACCATTTAGGCCATTCAGATTTTGTATAACAATAGATTTGTTGAGTTGAGAAAAAAATCTAGGACTAGAACAAAAAAGTACTTTTACGTAACAGTTTTATTTATGGCAGGAGTTCAAGAGGCAAAGTTGTTCAGAATGAGAAGATCTAATATATGATATGAAAATGCATGTATGAAATGATACATGACTTTCGTAAATAGACAATCAGGCCCAGTGAGTTTGTTCCAAATGGCCTTCATCAACCCCATCTCATCCATGCCTTCTCAAACTTCACTGGCTTACGGCAGCCATGTTTTTCAAGATGCAATGTCGTCATGGACAATCACAACACCTTGAAGAAACACTGTGGCTGTTTTGGTGCTGTATTTGACCACGGAGTGAGCCCATTTGTTGCTGTACCAAGAACAGTTAAATTATACCTAATATATTAACAGCCACCTATCATGCAAAACCAACCTTTAGAAGCTGTTTGGACAGACATGTGTGTAGTACAGTGTGTGCACAGCCATATTAGAGTGGTCTTTTTTGTTTCTAATGTTAAATCAAGATCTAAATCCCAGCAATTTTGAGGCTGATCACACCGTGACATAGCAGTGCATTTTTTCCCGCCCACCAATTTGATTGACAGGTGTGTATCATCATGGCTTAATGTGTATCATGTCCACAAGACAGGATTTGCAAAGAAACTGTTATTACAATCTCTTCTAAACCTCAAGGACTTAGATAAAAACATTTTTAAAACAGTGCATGTTTGTAATATAGAAAAGAGTAAAAGCACAGCTGCATACTGTCAGTACAACTATAAACAAGGATGCTTCTATCACACAACAGGAGTTCCGATTTGTGGATGTTAAATCAAGTTTATTTTGTACAGTAGCATAATGAATATACAGCAGTGTATATTTACTTGTATGCTGACACATTTGCCATGAGTAGACATACAAAAAACAAAACAAAGTTAAGTGAGTGTGTGCACGCACTGCAAACTTTGTAACAGCATTTGTGTGTGGCTCATTCATCGTTGCAGAAATGTTGAATATACAACTCCACAACAACTACATTAAATAACCATTCAGAAAATTCCTGGTTCAGTCTTACTGTGGTATTTTTGACTCAGAAACTTGATATCTGCTTCATTCTTGTCTGAACTGCTGTATGTGTTTGTCATTGATGCAGGGAAAGGAGATATGTCGGTACAGTGGGTGGTGGCAGAGTCAGGTTCTGGGCGGGGGAAACCAGCGATTTACAACTTTACAATTTATGGTCACACATTATTTTTAAGGTACTTAAATAAATTATAAATTCTTGCTATTAATAAATCATTATCTATTAACAAACTAATTTGCAGCTTTTTAATAGTTATTAAGGTAGTTGAGTTCAGGCATTACAGTAGGTAGGATTAAAGATGTAGAATAATATGATTATGCAGGATATGTACTTTATAAGTAAAAATAAACAGCCAATATCTTAATAATAGGCATGTAATAAACCACTAGTTAATATTTAAATTTAAGTGTTACCAAATATATCAATTACTTAATGGGCAGAACAGTGAACTTTAAAAATCTTGACAAAATAATTCCAGATATTGAATAGGATTTCAGATATTAAGAAAATTAATTTTTCGCTGCTATTACTATATACTAATATATACTCTATACCATATTTTCTATGAAGACACAAAAGTGATTATAATAAGTGATCCTCAATGAGGTCAGAGGTGTTGCAAACTATTGTGGGTCAACTATCTTCCAGTCTGCCTCAAGAGCTGCTAACAGAGACGTCAGAGACAGACAAATATTTAAACTAGAGCACAATCACACTGTAGAGACCATCTGGAGAGCTCTGCTCTTTGAGCCCGAACAACACAGAATTAAAAGCAACAGTTATGTTAAGCCACAATGCATGGTGGGTAAAAGTCAGCAGCTCTGCCGTGAATCCAGGCACCATATGCTGTAGTAAATGCTAAAGATCATGCTTTGAGAGAGGAGATAAAAAGAAAAGAACATTTTGTGTTTGGAGTGCCCATATGGATTGTGCGAATGAAATGTAGCCAGCACTAGATGACATTTCATTAAAATAGAGAAATTATTCTTCATAAAAAAATCTTCATAAAAAGAATAATAATAAAAAATTAATCTCTTGCGCAAGTACTAGAATGTAGCATTTTGTGGGGGGCAGGAGGCAGGCGGGGGGTGGGGTTAACGTACCATAGTAATCCTAATTTAAGCAATAAATTAATATGGGATCTACTATAAACATTTGACAATAGAGAAAACAAATACTAGATTGCAATAGTGTAACAGTAATTGCCTTTTATTGGTCATGACAATTATGCCAAGAAAGTATTATCAATATTACAGGAAATAAAATCTGTTCGATATAGAATGTGTGGATGAAATACTCACATCATCATCCGGTGAAATTGACAAAATATAGTAAACATTCCGTACAAAAAATATAAAGCATAAAAAAAAATATTGTTAATATATGTGGTAAAATGATATTGTGGTATCCTACTAAAACAACATATCAATCATCATTTCTGAGTAAAAAAAAATGCCATAAAATTTGAATAATTTAAGATTTATTATGCTAAAAGTGGCGAAAAACATCCTATCACTTGCTTTATAATGTAATACTATTTGACAGGGATTATATACAGAAAATATTGCAAACATGCAAGGATGCAAACCTACAATAAAAATAAGCAATCTATGTGGGTAATTTACATTTTTGATACACAATTTACATTTTTACATAATTAAACATTTCAGAATTTAAACACTTGCGGTTTTGCATAATATTCATGAAACACTGAATATATGCAATTAAAAAGTGGTTGTCATTGTGCAGGACTGTTTAAGTGAAGTGCAAACTAAACGACATCATTAAATGACTAGTTAAATGAATACAACCAGACAAGTACTTCGTTTTTAAGCAAGAAAACAACCAATCAGCTCCCCGTACTTGACAACCAAAGACTGCATTGGTCAACAAAACCTGCATGAGCCTTTGGCATGCGGTAATGCATGCAAAGCTGCTTGGGAGACAATATAACGTTGCCAAAGCCAGTACAAAACAAGCATTTTCAACCTAACAAAAGAAGCATCCTTCAAACAGAAGCCTGCAGCCTATTCCATCTTAAAGAGAGAATGAATTCATTTACATGCAAATAAAACAGAATATCAAGACTCCATTTGTTATTCCTCCTACAGATGCCTGCCTGGTCCAGCATTTCAGAGGGAAGTAAGTTTGAAACTTGTCAATAACACAGTTTGTTCAAGCATTTGAGTTACTGCAAATCCAAACAAGCTGACTTTCAAATAGTTTACTCATGTCTGCCTATAAAGTGGAAGTAAAAATGGAAAGCGAGGCCATCAAAAAAAAAACAAAGTGGATGAGAAACAGTGAATTCAAAATCTCAGAAAATGAACAAATAGGAATATTATTTTCAAACAAATTGTACACCAACAACGCGTCAAAAATATTTAAAAGCAGCATCAAAATTCAGAAGAAACTTACAGAGCGGCAAAAGTCCTCTGTTCTCCACAGACATGTTGTGCAAAGTGTCATCGTGAAACAGCGAGAAGTATTGTGTGTGTGTGTGTGTGTGTGCGTGTGTAATGCCAGATGCCTGATCTAGCAGCATGTGAGCAGCCAGCTTAATCCTTGCACAGGCCTCCTGTTCCCTACAATTCAGACAATGACCTTACACCATCACAGACACACACACACACACACACACGCGCAAAGAGAATACAGCTGATCATTTCAGATGCTTTGTCTTCTGAGGTGTTTAAAGCTGTTTAGTGCACTCAAACATGCCCCTTGTTCACCTCTAAGAGCCTAACAGTGACAAAGTGTCTCTAATACACATGCATGGAAGCAGAGAGCAGGTGGCGACTGATGGGGTGTGTGTGTGTGAAACGGGGCAGCTGGGAGAGTGTTTAAGACAGTTGAACTCGGGTCGCAGTGCTGAGAGTATGAGGACAAAACCCCTGCTTCTAAATCACTGCAATCACTAGCATTTAAAAAGATCTCTCAAACCACCATCAGCATCTGATTAAAGTATTACAAATACAATCTGATGAATATAATGTTGTTCTAGAAAAAGTTAGGAGTCCAAACATTTGTTTTCTTTTTAAGAAGTTAATGATGATCTTTTGGACTATTAAAACCATCATTTTGATTTTAAAAATGTATATATAACTTGAATAATATGATTTTTTAAATGCAATAATAAAAAATATTTATTGCAGGCCCAAATCAGTTACACCTAAAAGTAACCTACTAGATTTTCATTAATCTGCCAAACACAAATGAAGATTTGGTTTAATTGTTTGTCTATTCCCCTAAAGTTTAAAGGAAACAAAAAGGGTCATCATAAAAAGTGATCTGATCCAATTCCAAGTCTAAGAGAAACGATGGCATGTGTAGCACATGAGACCAACATGAGAGAGTAAATGGAGACCCAATTTACATTTTAGGGAGAAAAAATTTATAATAGCAATTTAATATTTAATATTAATTACTGTAAGTCTGTAATAGTAGTTTTGACATGCTTTGCAAACAGAACCGTAATTGATCATCTAAAACATAGGTGTAGCACCATGAAAGACAAATTGTTAAATAAAAAATTATGCACTTAGTGGCATTACTTTTAAAAGCATTTTAGAGAGTTTATTCCTATCATGTAAGAGCCTCAAGAATGAGAGAATCAGGAAATAGCGAGTGTTCTGCGTTAGGATTTACAGAGGTTGTGACAGTGTATGTATATACTAATAATGAAATGAAAAGTTTAATATTTTAAAACAGAAAATAATCACTTTTAATGACATTTCAAAACATTATGATTTTACTGTAATTTGATCAATTAAATGCATCCTTGACAAGCATAAATGATCAAAAACATTAAAAAAGCAACATGAAAACAGATCCATACAGCCTTGTACAAGCAGTTTAGGTTGTTGGTGATGGTTTAATCCGAATCAGTTGACTGATCAGGTCCAATACGTATAGTGGATGTGCATGAGCGAGCGGTTGTTGCTAGAAGTGAGAATTATTTAAATTAATTATTAATTACATTGTGTGTTATTAAATCTCACATTTATTAACTACTGTCACAGTAACATGGGTGTTACAATGACCACTATTGAACCTGATCCAGTACGTCATAATGCTACAGGCTGCAGTGAAGACATCTTGGATTGTCTTGGTGAGTTTATCACAAACTGAGCATCATGTGTAAACACCAAAGCATGTCAGTACATCTTATCCTTGTGGTTAAACACACAGACATGTAGCGCAACTGTGCTAACGGCAACACAAGTTCAATTCCCACCTCGCTGACCTTTCCCGATCCCACTCCTCAGCTTTTCTACCATATCTCTATTGAAAAGCTTGAGAAAAAAAAAAGGCCAAAAAATGCTCAACGCCACAAAGCTCAAATAAACTCAAACTGGTTTCTTGAACATGACATCACTGAAATCTCTATACTCATCAGATCTCAATCCAATAGAGCACCTTTGGGATTTGGTGGAACTGGAGATTTGCATCATGACTGGAAAGCCGATAAATCTGCAGTAACTGCATGATCTTATCAAGTCAATCTGTGCCAACATATAAAAAGAACATTTCCTGCACTCTGTTGAATCTGAAGCTTTGCAGACAAATTGGGTACAGCCTAGTACAAGCAAGGTGTATCTAATAAAATGGCCTGAAAGAATATATTTTGCTATCAACTAGGACTAAACAATATATCGTTTCATAATGTGTGCTTCTGCAATATTCACAATGCACATCTACAATGTGGAGTTAGGATTATATTATCCAGACTCCACAGTTCAGAAGAAGTGATTTGTAGAGTCATTGCAAAGTTTGACCATAATAGATTTTTCATTTGGATGTGGTTTTAATTGTGGTGGCATTTTTTGGCCTTTTTCATGACTAATGTAAGATTTCAAGTTAATTTAAATCAAGAAATCAAAACATTTGTAGCTTTAACAAAGATTATTTGGATTTATTAATTGGATTTATTAACTGAAGACAATACAGTGTTATTTTTATTTGATTATTCATTCTTAGGTTATTTAACAACACTGCTTATTTCTCATTTATCTATTTAAATAATCTATGCCTTTAATTTGTTTATTATTTTTATGCACATGTACTCCACTAGGCGTCACGGTGGCGCAATGGGTAGCAAGTTCGCCTCACAGCAAGAAGGTCACTGGTTCGAGCCTCGGCTGGGTCAGTTGGCGTTTCTGTGAGGAGTTTGCATGTTCTCCCCGTGTTCGCGTGGGTTTCCTCTGGGTGCTCCGGTTTCCCCCACAAGTCCAAAAACATGTGGTATAGGTGAACTGGGTTGGCTAAATTGTCCGTAGTGTATGTGTGTGAATGAGTGTGTATGGATGTTTCCCAGTGATGGGTTGCAGCTGGAAGGGCATCCGCTGCGTAAAACATATGCTGGATAAGTTGGCGGTTCATTCCGCTGTGGCGACCCCAGATTAATAAAAGGGACTAAGCCGAAAAGAAAATGAATGAATGAATGAATGAATGAATGAATGTACTCCACTACAAAATAATCTCAATCAATGTAGTATTAAAATTTTTTCCACATAGAGTTTGTCATCTTGTAAAATTATATTGATATTGAAATTTCGGAGATACAGCGCATCGGCGGCCATTAGCCTGTCATTGAGCAGAGCAAAGACAGTTGGCGCTGTCCATCCACAAGATGGCGACAGAGACTGCATAATAAGCCCTTAGAGGAGAAAAACTCGTAATTTCTAACTACAGCTGATCAAATCATTATTAAACAGGCAAATGACTTTCTAAGTCGATCTCTCTCTTTTGTGTGTTGTAGTGCTGTATTTATACCATAGTAATTTTAGTGTATTGAGTGTGAGATGAGACTCACATATCAGGAATATGTATTTTGTGTTGGCAACTCTTTGTATAACCCTGAGTTACTTTTTGTTTGGCCATCTGTTTGTTGAGTCTCCTGTTTTCGTTACGGCAGACTAATTCAGTAAAACGAAATAAAGAAGGAATGTCCGCGTGTGTTTAGCGTGTTTCCTTATAGGAAACACAACAGTATCTGGTAGTGTTTGCGCTGCTTTTGCTTTTTCGGGGTTAATTATTGTGATCTCCCGATTGCAACAGAGAAATACTGGGATATCTCTGTAGACTAATGGCATTTCATGCCATTTAGCCTTATAATCTTAAAATGTGAGCAAAATCACCAGTTTTGTCATCACTTTAGACATTACGCTAGAAAATCATTCAAATACTAGCTCTAAAGTGACGTTGGTGAAGTAGCAACTGTTTCTGCTGTTCTGGCATCAGCTGCAGATGTGAAGGAATGGCAGAAGAAAGTATCCTCTTAAAAAAGGATTTTTAGACTCTGTGTTTGATTTTCTTTTTTATATACACGATTATGCCATCGTTTCCCAGTGATGGGTTGCAGCTGGAAGGGCATCCGCTGCGTAAAACATATGCTGGATAAGTTGGCGGTTCATCCCGCTGTGGCGACCCCAGATTAATAAAGGGACTAAGCCGAAAAAGAAAATGAATGAATGAATGATTATGCCGTCGAACTGTTGTATAAACGCAATATCACACTCGTAGCAGTGCGATATGGCTGTATATCATCACTGGTGGGACACTAAGGCACGCCTCCCACCAGTGCCGATATACAGCCATATCGCACTGCTATGAGTGTGATATTGCTCATATATATCAATGTCAGTTTTTTCTCTAATATCGTGCAGCCCTACTATAGACATTAAGCATTCGGAACAATGCATCTTAGAAGATGGCCATAAAAGGCTTTGTTTGTCTGGTAATCAAAAACTGTGAATCTGTTCTTATTGAGTCTTGACAGCACACTGGCCTTCAAATCCATTTTAAATATAATTATTTCACAGTGGACAGCTTTCAAATCAAAAATTAGCTGATCGGCACAACAGAATTAGCGAACACTTTTCATTTATAGGCATTTCGGACACATCATGAAATAGTGAAGCTTTTAGGGCTACAAAAAAACCTGTAGTTAATTAGTCAGCTCAATCAGTTAATTAATCAAGCGTTCATTGATTGCAAACACTCAGCTTCTCCAAGAAAGCTTTGCTGAACTCATTGTGGGCATAGCTGGCGAGCTAGAGGAGATCATTTGGGACACGAGCAAAAGATTGTGCACCTGGTGCTTACATGTTGCTTGCTGAAGATGCATGTCAGATACTAGACAGCATTTGATTGGTCATGATTTGATAAGATTTGATAAGAAACTGAAGTATGAGGTGACATGAAAAAAAAATCGTTGATCCATTTAGGTGGAAGTGACAAACTACAAGCTTTACATGTTTATATCAGTTTTATATCTTCTAAATGAATTCTGTCATTGTTTTGTACCACACTAGCTTACAGATATCCTTGAAGACGTTCAAAAAACGTTATTTTAATTTCACTGAACCTTTAAGATAGGCTATATTATGCTACTTTTAAATACTTTTAAAACTACCAAACACTGATTTTAATGAATGTTCTAGTAGTCATTAACATCAGCGGTTAGGAAAAAAAAAAGAAATTTGAGTCAATGGCAACTTGTTTTCATCATTCTTCAAAATATCTGCTGTTGAACATAAGAAATAAACTCAAGTTTGTAACAAGGTTGACTTGATGATAATGGAATTTCTATTTTTTTGGTGATATATCCCTTAAAATATAAAAATTTTATTAATTGGAAAATATTTTTTTATTGAAAAATAAATCAATAAATAAAATAAAAAAATCACCAGGGATTCATTTTGCTAATTTGCTATTAATTTATTAAACATTGGTTGTAGCCAAATCACAGCATATGATAAATAGAGTTTCTGAGTGTATCAATTTTTAGCAGCGCTATGGATGTAGTTATGATCAGGTGCCCGATATGATGTGGAAATATCTTATCTGCTTGGTTTCCAAGGCAACCAGAAAAAGAGAGAGATTCATAATCATAATCGCATCTGTCTATGCATTAACTTTTTTTCTTTCCAACACAGAGAGATGTATGCGCATGCACACACATGCTCATTCACACACACTGCAGATCGGCAGCTGTTACACTCTTATGTAATGGATGGATGGTGTGGGCTCAGGGCTGTAATCTCACTCCTCTCCAGGGAGCGATTATTCCAGCTCCTTATGCTACCCACCAATGCATACCAACACACACACATAACAAACACACACCTCCTTATCTCCTGACGCAGACTCCCGCCTCTGTGATTCGACATGATTCATAAAACCACTTTGCTTTCTGAAAATGGCCTTTGCATTGAAATGTGTTACAACTGACACATAATGAGCTGTTGTAAAACATGAGTATTCCGGGCAGAGGGTTTGATAAATTCATATCTCTACACTCATTTTTTTTTTCCAGGTGAAATAATGGTTTGCATACGTTTTATTTAATAATTTTCACTCTGCTGTGAATCGTTTTATTTTCCGCAATGCAGCATGCAAGTAAAAATGTCAGTCTGCTTAACAACTCGGTCAGTGCTCCTTGCTATAAAATAAACAGATTTCTGCCTTATTTAAATTGGATGTTAAGCAGCGTTGTGTTCGGATTGCGTCAGCTTTCTTTGATGAAAGTAAAACAGCAACCAAATATGTATTATGTTTGTCAATTTTAACAAAACAGTAATTGACAGAAGAGTAATGTTGTTTTGTTCTGAGGTCTATTTTGGAGAGCATGCTCTTGGTGCCATTTCGACTTATTATAAACATTGTTTATTAAGTGCCAATTGAATTTATGGAGTAGGCTGGAGAGTTGGGTTCATGTTTAAAATGGGCTTGTGCAGACACAAGTATTTATGATATGCATTCAAATACATCAACAAATCCTTAATTTCCATACACACTATACATGGAATCTTTCTAAATGTGGTTTTAGAGGAAAGAGAAAACTTTGCAGCTATTTTAGGAACTGAAAAACTAGTTGCTAATGCCACATTCAATAATGCTTCAGAGCTTTTTTTTTCTGCAGGTGCACCCTAATAGCCAAGAGTGTAATACATTGTACTAATTTTTTTCTTTTAACAACAATAATAATAATAATAATAATAGTAGTAGTATTAATAAAAACAAATGGCATCTGCCCACTCTAATAGCTCTACAAACCTGATTGATTTATGAGCCAAGCCAAAGCAGCAAGCCAAAAGATGCCTATATTAAGTGAACATGGCAACACTGCAAGAGTGAAGGAGTTTTCCAAGTGTAAGCAAAATTTGCCATACTAGCTTCTCTGGCTATTTCATCGCAAAACCAGATCAAATGTATAACGTTTTATAAATATCACTTTTGCATGTTCTCCCTTTATTTGTGTGGGTTTCCTCCGAGTGCTCCGGTTTTCCCCACAGTCCAAAGACATGCGCTATAGGTGAATTGAATAAACTAAATTGGCTGTAGTGTATGTGTGTGTATGGATGTTTCCCAGTACTGGGTTACAGCTGGAAAGGCATCCGCTGTGTAAAACATATGCTGGATAAGTTGGCGGTTCATTCCGCTGTGGCGACCCCTGATGAATAAAGGGACTAAGCTGGAAAAATGAATTCCTAATTAAGGAAAAATGAATGAATAAAATATATCACTTTCCATAAAAAAATAAATAAATAAAACAATAAAAAGCCATCATCAGCAATACATAATACATATAACAATCTAAAACTGTTTTCAAAGGTTTACTTTTGATAAAAATTCTAGCATTTTTGAAGGATTCACATTTTTTTTTTTATATTTCTGAAGTCTCTTCAGGTAAAAATCATTGTCTGATAACATTAAAGTTCCAAAATATTCCAAAAGCATATATGTTTAACAGTTTGCTTTCTGCTGCAATATTTACATTTTGGGGGAACTTGGCCTTTCAGTAAATATCCATGAGTGAGTCTCATGTGTCCGATACGGCATCTTGTGTAAACAATCTCATCATGTCTCAAGAGTTTAAAAAATACTTTGGTTTTCTTCCTGGATTTTAAAGTTTATTTTTTGAGCACTGATCCCATTCTGATTCCCATTAGTTAAGAATATAGCCTTTTTTTAGTGGCTTATCAACTACATTATCAATGTTGCTAAACATAATGGAGAATTAGTGCTGAAATATCATCAACAAGCAAAAAAGAAAACGTTCTGCAAAATAGGAGACATTTAGAATAAAGTCAATGCTGCTCTTTTGCTTGAAAAAAGTATATAATTTGTATTTAGCAGAAAAAAAAAAACTCAAAAGTTTTGAACCAATTGAGGGTGAGTAAAAGCTGAGTAAATACACTATGCCTTGATTCCCTACGCGTTAGGGATCTTACCATGAAATCAAAGCACGGCTTGCTGCATCTCAGATGGCTATTTATCATTACCATCTCACATTCAGAAAACTGAAAAGGTTTCTGTTCCAAAACACCAGTAAATTGCTCCCACTCTTTACTCTAAATACTGATGTGACGAAGACGAACAGCTTGCCTCTCGTTCTTGGCATGCTGCCTCTGTCGGCTTTGATAATTCTGCAATTCTTCGCTCCACCAACAAACTGACAAAATAATCTGGCTGAGATCTGTCAGCGAAGACAGAAATAACGGCTTCATAACTGCTGAAGGTCAGAGTTCATGCTATTAGCATATATGCTTGTGACAAATAACTCAAATTATATAAGAAAACATTCAAATTCAAATATTTCACTGATAAATCAAAAGTTGTATTCATACTTGTCTGGTTTTAGTTTGACTAAATCAAAGGTTCGTTTCACACAATAGGTGTGAATGTTTTTGGCAGGTGTAAATACCACAATCGCACTCTGGTACGCACCAAACAAACAGACCAAGATAGCTGAAGAAGTAATTTTGGACGGCTTACAAACAAACTCTGATACTGTTTTATTAGGGTGTAATTATGATCTGACCTCGATCCAACACATTTACAAAAAGCGCTACACCTTTTGAGTTTTCAGGAACCCATAAATAGAGTTAATTTTATACTTTAGAGTTAACACTAAATTTGCTAGCCATTTGAAAATCAGTCATGGTTCTACCTGGAGCGCTGAGAGATGCACTGCATTATTCAGTTTTGTGCAGATACATATATAACAAAACTGTTGGAGAAGACACATAAAAATGCTGATGCCTTCAGTGAATTCAGCGAATGCATGAAGGAAAAGGGATTTGAGTTGTCCAACTTCTGTCCAATAGACGGTTGACTTTCGCACAAGTGTAGTTTTGTTTACAATTTCGGGTTACCTTGCAAAAAGGCAAGTGTAAAAGTGAACTGTACCAAGTAAAAAAAAAAAAGAAACATGTTTGGTCCAGACCAAAGCAAGTGAACTACAGTACACTGTAAAAAAAAATGCTGGGTTCCACACACTCAATTTGTGGAGACAAAATGAAGAAATGAAGTTAACTTATTAGTTTTTACAAATTTAAGTGGACTGAACATAAAACAAATAAGTTGATCAAACATAAAACTTCGTTTTTGAGTGTAATAAACTTTCCTGGTGTGAATTCATCGCAAGTCGTCATAAAAGTTTCACTCACTTTTGGTTTAAATCTTGGATAATCACATAAAGAAGCAAAGCATTAAAAAAAAAAGTTTTATAACAGCTAGTGTTATGCTAACACTGTAATATAAGGTCTTGATATTATTTTTAGTTATTTTTTAACCATGCATGTAACAATCTTATAAATAACGCAATGCATGTAATTTCACTATTTAATTTTAACTTCAATATTACAGAAGAAACAACTATAATGTGTATCAATCTAAAGCATTACTGCAGACAAGTGAAGTCAGTAAAGAACAAATAAGCTAATTACAACAAACTCAATTTATACAGATTAAAACATTCCTCGGGTATAGGTCTAACAGTGGTTTTGTCATCTCTAACATGTTCTGTTCATCTGTGCTGCAGCGCTGCCTGATTCGCAGCTAAATTTAGTTGGACTTATGCTGAATTACATCACTAGCTTTAGTCATTGGTCTTCTGGAAAGAAGTTTTTTCAGTGTGAAGAAGTGCAGGTTGCTCACTATGACACTGCTAGCCTCTCTGCTGAAGGCCTGAGTAACCATGGAGACAGGCAGAGACTGCAGTTCTCTCATGATATTTATCTTAAAAGACTATGACAGGTGTACATCTGACTCACAGAGTTAACTCACTCTTACTGTCCTTCATCCTTACATCCTAAACCAACAATGTATGGCCGTTTCAAAGTAAAGGAGAAAAGTTTTTAAAAATGTCTAAATTGATCATTTCATTCAATAAAGAATGTGTTCTTTTAAATACACCCCATACTAAGATCAGAATTTCTTTTAGATATACATCACATAATTGTGAGAAAGTGGATTCAAAATGTACAAAGGAGTGTGACGCTGAAAAGGGAACGGTTTATATACGGTATATATATATATATATATATATATA
>CAIGQV010018202.1:11343323-11381202 GCA_903798115.1 Danio jaintianensis
ATATATATATATATATACATATACATATACATATATACACATATACATATATATACACATATACATATATATACATATACATATACATACATATACATATATACACATATACATATATATATATAAATAAACAAACATCCATGAATTTGGCAAAAACTATTTGTTTTATTTTCAATATTAACCAAAAAAACATGTAAACACTAACATTATTAACTAATAATTATATTACAGCTTTATTAGTTTATATATTACATAATGACCAATAAACTGATAAGTGATGTCAGTAGAATGTTGTTCTTGTTTAAACATGTCTGTAAACTCCACCAATGTTAACCAAGAAAAAATACTGTTATTGTTATTATTATTATCATCATCATTACTATCTCAAATACCAGATAACATTTACCTCAGGACCAGTTCAGAGGGCCTGATAATTTTATCCTGTGGAGAGGCATCTGAATGATACAGGTTGATTCCCACTAAATTCCACAAGATGGCAACACTATTGTCTTTAAATCAAAGAGAACTGGCGCCTCACTGCAGTAAGCACGCAGAGAAACAGAGGTGGGCTCAGCAGTTTCTGTGTGGTTTTGCTTTGAAGCTAAAGGCTTGGTAAGGAAAATATTCACATTGCATTTGTATCTTTAGAACAGCATTAATATCTTCCTAGAAGCTCCATTGTCCTTGAGGGCATCTAATAATTTTCAGCCATCTGTTTCCAAGGTGGGGCCGAGCCTGATACTCAACCAAATGCACATGGCATCACATTTCTCTAAACACTGGCTTATTATAAACTCAAATTATACTATCAAATAAACATGTAAGTGGCCCATTTCACCATGCCAACACTTAAAGTGATAGTTCATCCAAAAGTGAAAATCCTGTCATCATTTACTAAACATCTACTTTTTTCTAAACTTTATGAGTTTACTTTTTCTATTAAACACAAAAGAAGATATTTTGAAAAATGCTGGAAACCTGCAACCTGCTATGGAATTCAATGGTTACAGGTTTCTAGCACTTTTCATTTGTATTTAACAGAAGAAAGAAACTTGGAACCATTTGAAAGAAAGTAAATTGTATTTTTTAGGTAAACAATCCCTTTAAAGTTAAAGCAACTCAGAGATTCAAACTAGATTTTCAAGGAACTTTTCAAAAAGGAATAAAAGTGCATGTTTCATACTCACACTTTGTTTATTGACCTTTTTAAACATTGACAGACATGGTGATTATGAATTTGGTCATTATGAACTTGTAGCAAATTTGCTTGGAATAACATCGGTCAGTACTGATGATAATATTTTTAATTAAATTATTGATTGATCATACATTAAACATGCAGATAAATATAATATTGCCTTAAATATTACACATTAATAAAGTATACATAATACATAATTTTAAATATGAATATTTACATTCTCTAAATTTTCGATTCTAAATAAATAATAAAGTATTAACAAGAAATCAATACATTTAGTAAGGAAAGAAAATGTCAGGCTGCAATGTTAACAGATGTTACCCATTTTTGAGAATATCCTTATCAGAGTTTACCAAAGTATGCCGCAAAAGGCCTTTTTTTAAATAAAACGGCACCATTTAACTAAACACAGACAAATTGCAGTTGACAGTCAGTCTCGATGTATAAAGAACATGTAGAAGCAACAGTTGAAGGCAGAGGTGTCAGGTGAGAGGCAGTGACCTTTAAGCAACACCTATAATACTGTGATCTTATGCTTCCATCAATAGAGCTCATATATCCTGTCAGAAAACCATGTAATGTTATTTGCATAATCACTAAAGCTATCCAATTACAACACGAGCATAGCGTTTCCTGCAAGTAGTCACAAAACGCACTGTCACTGATCGCAGATCTAGGTCATGCATTTACAGTACCTGACAACCACTGACAAACGGTAATAGACTCAACACTGACCTGCGATCATTCAACGCTCTCTGATAAACATCCACACCCAGAATCCACCAATTTGAGACATTACTTTCGTCACTATTTGAGGCACATAAACTCAAGTCCACTTGATCAGGGAAATAAAAAAAGACTATAGGTGTTTGTAAGTGTGTGTGTGTGTGTGTGTGTGTGTGTGTGTGTGTGTGTGTGTGTGTGTGTGTGTGAGAGAGAGAGAGAGAGAGAAAGAGAGAGAGATCAGTCTAACGTCCTGCTATCACAAAGCAGATGGATTAAAAGTAGAGAACAGGCTATGGAAGACTTTATTATTCTATCTAGAGCAAGAAAAAAAGACCACTTAATCAGACCTCCTTCAAAAAAAAAATGTATAGAAAAAAATGTTAAAGATGGGATGTCACATTTTAGTGTCCAAATTAAATTTACAAAAACAAATGTTATACATAAACTTATATGCAAGTGTCTGACATTACAAATAACTTCTGTACACTTTTATAAGCTAAAACAATTTGTAAAATAATGTTGTCAGCATTACATATATTGTTACTTAAGCTGTCTTGTTGACACTCGGGCAAAAACTAGTGGCTTGAGGGATAGCTTAAACAGTTAAAATGAATGAATGAACTATCATTTTGGGGCTAAACTGTGAAGAACACTAAACAGAGTCTTTTAATATGATGTCATATGATTCTTGTTCTAAAAAATACCTAACAAGATCACCAATATATGAACTATTGTTACACGTATTGACATTTAAGTGGCTGTGTGCTGTAAATCATGGTAAAAATATGTTTTCCTCAAAAAACTAAATAAAGAAATCAACTGTATACTGTTACAATTTAACTAAATGAACTTAACTAAATACTAAATTGTTTCAGAGCAAATTTGATGTACACGTTTTTGGAGTGTTATTTATTAAATTGGCTCTCAAACACTGCTTAATGCTTATTAAACACGGTTTCATTCAAAATGATATTATATGTAACCCTGGACCCTGTCTTAACTTGCACTGGTATTTGTAAGAATAGGCAACAATTTACTGTACAAGTCAACGTTTTTCTTTTACAGCTAAAATCATTAGCATATTAAAGTAAAGATTATGTTCCATGATTTACATTCCACTGTACATATATCAAAACGTAACTTTTGATTAGTAATATGCATTGCTAAGAGCTTAATTTGGACAATTTTAAAAGTGATTTTTTCAATATTTCAATTTTTTTTTTTTAAACCTTCAGTGTTCAGATATTGGAATAGCTGCATCTCGGCCCAATATTGTCTTAAACAATTAATGATCTAAACAAGACTTTATACTTCCTATTGGAAACTGCTGTCTGCATAAAGCCAGACTAAAGTTTTGATGAGCGCTCTGGAACTCACTCTGAAACTTTAGCAAAGCAGTTATATTGTTATAGCTTTAAAGTTCAGACCAAATAGAGATCGCTATTCGCCATCCATCCCCTGGTATCAGGAACTCCCCTCCTACAAGAGTAACAGATCTGATTACAGTTTAGCAGCAGGAGCAAAAAAAAGCTTCTCGTGGGACGGTCTCTCTGTGAAACAGGAGTGCGCCGTCATGGCTCTTCTATTAAGAGGGCAGCGTCCAACCTTGTTCAGATGACAGTGACAAATAGCTCCCATTAAAAACCTCTATGGAACAAATTGGCAGACTGTGGTTGGTTTCCCGATTAGGCCGCAGTGGCTCAGTATCTAAAGGATTCCAATGAACAGCTGTGATGGAGAGAACGTTTAGCCAGGGAATCTCATCAAATAGGACAGAGTCTAAAAAACTGAAAACTTTGGAAAAGTCAAACGTTTAAAAATTGAAGTGGCCTGAACCCAGCATTATATGACCTTATTTTTTATATTTTTTGACGAATGAGAGATTACAAGTGCATTTCTGTCATTAATAGCACAGCCAATTAATGATGGCATCTTCACTTTCAAATGTGAATCACTGTGCCTTCCAAAACTATAACAGCCACTATAACTACTATACTAATATACTCTAAGTCAAAATATGAGGGACTTCTATATCAACAGATTGTTCATGAAACATCCAAAGTGAACCTGTACAAGCAATTTTGTTTTTCCTCAAAGCCTTATGCAACCTGAGACCTTGCATATTTGTTTTCGGTCCCACTTTATATTAGGTGGCCTTAAGTAATATGTACTTACACTGAAATGAATCATTTGTTCCAATGCACTTATTGGGCAAATACATGTTTTTACATTGTAATCATGATTGAGATATATATATAAATAAAAAGCATAAAATATATGTTTACATATTTGGGGTGGTGAAAAATACCCCAGCTTGCAGTTTTAACAACGTGAAAATAACAAACTGCATGTCTTGACAGTCAGAAGCAATTATTTTGTGATGAGGATATTTAAAATGCAGCTGAATGGCCCTATACATCAAGTTATGGAAGGAAACAAATATCCTAGGTATGAGTTTCATACCTGAATGAATCTCCTTTTTAAACAAATCATGTCAACAATTGTCACTTGCTGTGTTTCTAAATTAATCAGCCGTTTTTAACAAATCATTTTAATATTTCAATGAATCTCTCATAAAGACATGAACCTGCTAACACCTACTGTTTATTCTAATGTTACAGTTTTATTGTCATATTTATGCATTTCTAACAGGCCTTGATCACCCCAAGGTACCAGCACAAACACAACTATCATGATCAAAAAAGAAGCCAAAAAATATATTGAGAAATCTGTTTTTACCACAAACAATATAGGTGTAAAAGACAGATGAAAGGGTGTGTATGTGTGTGTGTTTCCTGGTAAATGGATGAGTAGGTTAAGCGGTTAAGAGGTTGCACTTCTCTGGCATGATGGCACACCGACCAGATTACATTCACACTAATGCCTTCTAAGATGATTACTGCTATTTCAAGAAATGACCTCAACCGTTAACAGCATTTTATTGAAAATTAACAGAAAGGGGAAAAGTTGGACAGATAAGTAAAACTGTTTACATTTGTTTTGAGTACATGCAAGTTGATTCTACATTTTAAGTGTAACATATTAAATGTAGTAGTAGTAGTAGTACACTGGGCCATCATCTGTGAATGATTCAAGAGGGCAGCAAAGACTATGCAGGCCTGCTAGGAGATAATCAATGGGT
Source organism: Danio jaintianensis (assembly GCA_903798115.1). NCBI lineage: Eukaryota > Metazoa > Chordata > Actinopteri > Cypriniformes > Danionidae > Danio > Danio jaintianensis. The sequence goes on from CAIGQV010018202.1 coordinate 11,348,393, forward strand.
TGATGTAAAAAAAAAAAAAAAAAAAAAAAGGATTTAGAGATATTACAGATTATAGGTAACAAATAGAGGGTGTATTTCACAAATATTGGTACCAAATTACCCTAAAAAAAAAAAAAATGTTAATAGCACCGCTCATGTAATTATACACTAGGGCTGAACAATATGGGAAAAAATGACATTGCGATATTTAGTTTTTCTGCAATATGAATATAATTTCACAAGATGACTTAAGTAACTCTATTTGGCAAGAGTTCATAGTTTTACATTGATTGGGATGGTTTTGTAGTGCAGTGAATTTGCATAAAATATACAAAATTATCAAAAAATATACAAAATAAAAGAAACTAATGAAAGCAAAGATGAAAACAATAGATAGAAATGAAAGAAACAGCGCTTAGTTTTTTTTGGAGGAGTCTAACAGTATTGAGGTACAGAAATAGTAAAATAAATAATTGCATTTAAACAATTATTTATTGTATAAATAAACACAATTAATATTTTCTAAAGTGGTAAACTTTATAATTTCTTGTGCCCAAATGGTTTAAATTTGCTTGAAATCTTATACTTACAGGACTTAAAAACACCTTCACATAAAAATCTATTACATTAAGGTTAAACTCTGCAGTGACTCTGGTTAATTATAATGGCAATTTTCATTGTAGATCTTGCAATGTGAGTACTGCAGGTTTGTACATTGCGATATCGATGACGAAACAGTTTATTGTGCAACCCTATTATACACTATGATGAATCTAAACAAGATTTTTTAATCATGCAGTTTTAGTGTCCAAAGTTTTTTCTCATTCAACTCATTAAAGGCTTTTTTGGAGAATTAAAACAAAGCAAGCACATTTGAAGACTCATTTAAAAAGCATGAAAAATGTGGCTAAAACATAAGAAAAGAGAAATTCTGCAGTCCTTAGTTCATTGATGTTTTGACATGCATCAAAGCGCTTCTATGAAAAATGATTTTGACATAAGCAAAGAATGACTGACACACTTTCTAGAAAACCAACTAAATATTCAACGAAGTCAATAACATTTTACAGAAATTCATCATTTTATTGCATTTCTTAAAAATGAAGTTAAGGCACAAAGCTACAAGGTTATAGAAAAAGAATTTGACCACTGGACACCTCCGCACTGCACATTTCTGAGATTCTTTGCTAATTGATTGAATGAACATTTGCTTTAGACCAGAATAAAGGCTGACATCCCGGTGATAAAATGCTAACAGACTGTGACAGCACAGTAGCCCATCTCATTACAGAAATTATGAGAAGACCTTATATTCCAGAATCATCAATTGTACACTCAATATATTAAACTAACGAAGTGTCCAAACATTTAATAACATTCTAAGAGGAATTCGTGGATGTCAAAACCACCGCTCTCTGTAACTCCCTAAAGCAAACGGAAAGGAAATAGGAGCTTTTGTCCTTAAGCTCTATTCGACCTTGAGTATGAATAAAGGAGTTAAACCAATCGAGATTCAAAAGCAATCTCGCTTTCCTATACGCAAAAGACAAAAGCTTGCGGAGATTTGAGCTTATGAGGACCACGTTTAAAATACCAGAGGCACAGGGAAGCATCTCCTGCCACATCAGCAAGGTTAAAAATAACTTTATTTCAGAAAAAAAGCCCTAAAGCGGCAGAATGTGCCCACTGCTTAAGAATGAACTATGAGCAAATGTCACATCAGCAGACAAAGCACATGCAATCTTAATGGAACGAATAATAGAAATGAAAGCCTTGACCTTAAGACTTGAAACAGAAATTCCAAGAACAATAAACACTCAACCATCGTAAATGTGTATATATTTAAAAAGGCATAGAAAATTGAAAATGTGTGCAAAACGAACGCTTTCTCTTACCTATGAGCGCTTGGAAAAGACTGCTTTTGAAAATCTCCATGACTCTTAAGATGGCAGTTTTGAGCTGTTGTTCCTCTGGTTTCTTGAGTTTGGAGCAGTAGTCCTCCAGAAGGCATAATGCCCTGGCTGTGTCTGCAAGGTAGTAATAATTAAATGTTATGCTACTTGTCTGACTTTAAAACAGCAACTAACATGAAATGGAATGTACTATCGGATATTATTTAATATAGAAGTTGTAGGACTTCTGGGTAACAGAGGTTTACTTTCTTAAAGAGTTCACCAAAATTGAAAATGTGCTGTTAATTAGGAAGCTTTCTTTTTTTAGTAGAACATAAGACATTTTAGCCAAAACAGTGTTTTTTGGTGAATCATCAAATGCAAGTCAATGACTTTGAGAGTGAACAAATAAAGAAAGAAAGAAAGAAATTATAATAAACTATATCTGTGGTTAATTTGAGCTACAAACTTAAGTAAATGAGCATGTTACAATTTTTACATATTGGAACTTGGTGGCAGTCAAACGTTAGTCTGGAGTAGGGCTGCACAATATATTCTTTCAGCATTAACATTGCAGTGTGTGCATCTTCCGCAGTCACATCACAATATGTGCAAAGCTGTGTCTAGGCTTGCTGAGTCTAGGTTTGTGTGATATATTGTGACTGAAATTATTACGATAAGTGAATTTAATGAAATGTATTATACATTCTCAGAAATAAAGGTACGAACTATCACTGGGGTGGCACCTTTTCAAAAGGTACACATTTGTACTTAAAGGGTCCATATTGGTACCCCAAAGGTCTAGATTAGTACCTAAAATTTTCAAGAGGTACGTATTTGTACTATTTAGGTACTAATACGTACCCTTGAGGTATTAATAAGGACACTTTAGTTACACTTTAGTTACAAACATGTACCTTTTGAAAAGGTACCACCCCAGTGACGGCTCTTGTACCTTTATTTCAAGGAGTGCATAGTGATTGTATAACAGCATAATATTGCAAATAGGCATAAAAACTTTCAAGGGACAACAACTTTTCATTCTTATGTTTACTTAGATTCTGTAATTTGATGTTAAAAGGTAAGTGCTCTAATATAAACTTTAACACCAGTGATGTAGAATGTAAAAGCACTAGCAAAATGGCTCAAGGATTTTTTGTGTCACTTTCTGGAAGTTGACTGCATCTTTAAAACACAGCTCATTTGGACAACTTCTAACAAATCGTCAGTAGTTTTCAGGACAATGTGAAAACTCTAAAAGAGTTCACTGAGCTCACTGACAACTCCAACAGAGATTGGATGAGATGACAGAGGCTGCACAATCAGCTAAAATGTTGCTGACATTCATTTTTATGTAAACATGATGGACGATATATATTGCATTACCAAAAATTGTCAGATCATTCTGCTGTGGCGACCCCTGATAAAACAGGGAATAAGCAGAGGGAAAGTGAGTGAGTGTTTGATAAGTCAATATACTGATTACTGCAACAGGCCTAGCTGAGTCGGGATTATAGTTGACCAGGCACCACCATTCAAAACACATGCAATTTCCAGAGTCAAAGTTTGACTATAATAAAGTGGACTTAATCATATTGGACTTGGTGGACTTTATTAAGTGGACTTGAAAAATCACACATTGTAATTTCTGTAAATTAAGTTCATTTAATTAAAGGTTTATACTGTTGTAAAACAGTGAGGAAACATGAATTTCATTGCACATACTTCAAAAAGTATTCAGTAAGAGGCTCTAGCGCAAAAGAAAACGTAAGTCTGAAGCCCTGTGCATTTTATAAAATGACCAAAAATCAGGGTTTGAGCAAACAATTGTCATTCTACTGAGGAAAAAAAAAAAAAGTCACCTTCTCACACAAGACCTGAGGCTGAGTATTTTTGGGTGAACTTGGGCTTTAACGCACATCAAGTAATGAACGATTATTCAAAGCATGGTTACTTGACCACAATAAGGAAGTAAAACGGCTTGTGAACACAGATTTATAAAGTTTTAATAGAACATCTGTTGAGAAACTGGCAATAAATCATTTGTTTTCTTTATATATGCGCTTTAACAATGAGATCTGTTAGCACTATACAGCATCCCTGATACACTATTTACTACTGGCACAGACCATCAGGGTGACTGAGCATGACTCACACAGACGCTACAGACAGGATGGGTTAATATCTGTCCTCGACGGAACCGTCTGAGCAATTTAGAAAAACTGAAAGAGACATTAGTAATAAAAATGGAAAGGATGATTGTGCATGCATTAATGAGATTGCTCACTTCAAAAAAAAAAAAAAGAATACATGTCTACAGGATATGAATATTTTGCTAATGCCACAGTGTGTGTGTCATTAGTCAACCAGTAACATAAAATAGCAATTCAGCGGTCACGTTACTTTTAGGTTTGACCGAAAAAAAACACAAATTTTGTTAATGATAAGCCATTATAGTAGCAGGGCAATAAAGACAGAGATATACTAAATTTACAACCTTGTAGGCATGCATGTCACTTAAAGAGTAACTAAAAACACAGTCGCATAGCAGTCTGAAATATAAATACAAACCAACATCAAAGATCATCCAAGGTCATAGGCGAGCTGGCAATTCTTGTGTCTATTTTTGCAGACTACAAACTTACAGCAGAGTGTAATTACACTATTAGTAGGCCTACATATATAATTACACAGTTTGAAGTCCCTACTGCATACTTTAGGTTTAAGAGGTACAGAAGTCAAAATAAAATAAAATAAAAAGCACACCACATTGCTGCTACAACATGATCATTTTTGCCTGCTTCAGCAACAAAAACACATTCAACTAATCAAGCCCAGACATTCTGCATTACACCAACACACACAGGGCTATAAATATGAACTACATGTGGTGGTTGACATGAAATATTGTGTAAACTTCTCACGGGCATGTCCTGCTATATTTAAACATTTTAAAGCATTATAATCACGCATACAAGTTTAATAGCCACCAAAAGACTACCCAGAACATGTCTGCTTTAAAAAGTTAGAAAGAAAATTTTTATCACGGCATGAACATTTTCAATATTTTTTAAATGTTATATTCTGGGATTTCTAACCATAAGGTTTCTGCAAGTCTTCATAAGTTAGGTCATAAAACTGGGGCATCAAATGATTCATGAATCAAAAATAACATAACATGATACATTCACTTGATTTCTGAGAAACTGAACAACATTGAGCAAGTTTATGCTTAAAACACAAACAAATATCGGTCAATGAGGTATGAACAATATTTTGTGGCTCACTGGCAGATCTTTGTTCTTGCTACAATCCTAAATTCACTTAATTTTGAGACTTTTCAAGACTTCCTACTACTTGGTAAATGTATCTTGTTACGCTAGAAAACAAAAAGAATTGAGAGTTTTACTTATTTTGCATTGTGATCAGAATGTGCCTATACATTTAGAGAACATCAACTTATTGTGTTCCCTCCGATTTTTTTATTCAATTATTTTTCTGTCTTTAAAAAAAAGCTTTACAAATTACCATCATGAAACCAACAGAAGCCCTGTTAAAGGATCTTGCAAACATGCATTGATATAAAATGTACCCAGTAAAATAAAGATGTCAACAACAACAAAAAAGTCCACACATTGTATTTAAACTGCACGTAACAGAACGTTTCCACAGTCATTATCTACATACACAGATGTTTATTTCTCACCTCGTTTTCTTAAGGGCATAATTACTCCTTTACGTCCTTGTGGGATTGTCACGCATGGAAACAGCAACACAAAAGTTTCGCCCTCATCTGCTGCCAATGTCCGGGAGAAAGTGTCACCTACTTAAGCAGCACGTTTCCCTTCAGTTCGTTTGTATAGATGTAAAAGCGAACAGAATGGCAGCTCACGGGGTCCAGACCTGTAATTGTCAAGTTAAACAGCGAAAGACACGCGCCGAAACATCTTGCAGAAGAAAACACATGCTGAGCGCTCATGAGAAATAAATCCATAATCCGATAGTATGAGTGGATAGTGATCGAGTGCACATTGGCGTGGATGAGTCCATGGGAAATGTAAAGAATGCTCTCCAGTGTGTGAATGTGTCGAGGATTAAACTGCTGGAATATTCGCGACTCTTCAAATGCCTTTGGTGTTTAACTACATAAACATAATTCATTCACGTCGTCCATAACACAAACTCAGACTAACGTTAAAGGCGCAGTGACTAACTAATCTAAAACCTAAACATCAGTTTTTGCCCCCGGGGGCCATAGACGTCAGATTGGAAAGACTCCCGTGTAGGCTACATGGCTTGCCTTGAATTAAATTCCGTCAGTATATGCTGATCAAGCATTATTTTAAATCCTAAAACGCCTAGAATAGAGATCTATCAACGGTGTGATTAATAAATAAGCTCGACATCTTAAGTTTAAGGATGTCTGCGTGTAAACAGTTCTTCAAGAACAACTTGTTACGAGAACAACTATACGATGAGAATGAAGTTTCTGGTGTTTTGTTTTAGATCTGATCATTATAGGTGAGTGAAAAAAAGAAAAAAATTAAGACTTGGTGATCATCTTGCTGTTTGTTCACAGAGCAATCCACTTTCAGTTTAGCTTTAAGACCCAAGAAGAAGAAAAAATCTTGGCAAACAGGCAAAAACGGTTTACAAAATGCAGATCTCGGGGTAGACACGTTTAACTAAATAAGGCAGGATGTATTTCCCCTATGAAACAGCAGCCTGTCGGTGCGACGCCTGTCGGAAAACACCTGCAAGTTTCATCCAGCTTCCCGATAACGCATGGCTCCACATTTGCCTCTGTAATTAAGCCAATCTGAACAAAAATATCCTAAAGGTGCTCGTCAGACGTCCCGAAATGCCGTTAAGAACAACTTCACCTCCCTTCCCGTCATTTTTTCTGTGGCTCTTCACAGCATCTTTTGCCAAAGCTGGTTTGCAGACTCTCTCTACGGTGGGTGCAGTATCACCAGCAGCAGCAGCATTATCATCACCAGTTTCGCCTTAGCAACGAGAGGGTTGACCCGCTGGGATTGACAGGGCACGTCCGCCAATGGCGTTCGTTCTTTTTGTCAGTTGGCGCACGCGCTGACCAATAGGAATCGTCGTATTGTTCCTGGATCTCAGGGTGAGAGTTGACTGGAACATGTGGTTAGACATGGCTGCGCCCTGCTGGCAATGAGAACCGTGACTGTTAAACTGAAAATGGAAATAATTTAGCGCTTATTTAAAAGCTCATTCGTGGGTAAGTAGCAGTCGTATAATGCAAGACAGTGCTGCGTTGCTTACTATGTGCAAATGAAGCCGTAAATAAACAGAGAGCGATAAGTTACGCAAGGTTTGACATTCAGCTACATATAAACAGATGTAAAACAATAGGGTGTCATTAGGTTAAGTGTAACTTAAATATGTTTCTGTTTGGCCGTTACGACGCGTCCTTTGCCGTGAGCGCTGCGTATTAAATCTCTTTATAAACACGGAGCTGACAAAAAAAATGTCCATTAAAGACAGATAATATGAATTGCATGCATATCAATTTAGCCCGCTAACATATTGAAAGTCTACGTGATAATATAATGAAGTAACGTTACAGTAGTTAAATTTAAGCAAAATTATAACTTGAAACGATAGCCTACAGTTAATAAAAAAACATTAAATGTCAGCTTAAATGTTCAAAATGACATATTTGGAGCTATTCATATTCGTAGTTTGAATGGTAAAAAAAATAAAACTCATTGCTGGATTAACGTAAACGCTGAGGATTCTCAACACATCAACGGATATTTGTTAAACAGCAAATTAGCGCCTCAGTGACGTTTACCTATCTCACACGGTAACAGTCTTCACCAAACTATAAAAACGGCATCATTTTCAGTATGTTTTGACCACGTTGTTAGAAAGTTGTCTGCCTGTTGTGAGTTCATTTGATCATCTTAAAATATATGTATCAACTAACAGATAAACATGACAGACAACGCAATGACGGCGAAAGATACAAGCCAAGGCCTGACATCATCCAGGGTGATGATTATTGAAATGCTGAATAAGAAGTTCGAAAAGCTCCCTGAAAGTGACAGGTAAGTTAGCTTTTTATATGCAAATATATCCCAACGCAATTTTATCCCCAATGCTGTTTATGATTAAACTTTCCCGTTTAAACCCCAACAGAAAAATGCTTTCACGTGGTCCCTTGTATTTGGCTGCCAACGCTGGGATTGCTGGCATGGTTGCCAACAGCTTTTACAGACGAGTTCTCCATGTCACCCAAGGACTCTTTACTTCCAGTCTTCCCATGGCTGTGCTTCCTTTTGTGACAACTGCAGCACTGTACACGGCGACTGTCACAACCCCCCTGCTGTCAGGTAATTTCACCATGTCGCACGTCTGTTGAACAATTCAAATAATTTCAACTTTGACGCTTTAATTGTTAAAGCCAATCATTGGTAAATTAAAGAGACGTTACGTAAATGCGTCAGTACAGACCTCAAAAGCTGTACAATTTACATAGACGTTATTTTTTATTGCTCACCTTCTGGGCTAAAATGAATTTACTTTGACGTATTTTAATGTTTACTGTGAGAATTTAGTTCACCAAATATGAAAAATAGTTAATTTAACTCCAATTTAGGATGTAGGTGATATTTTATTTCATTATAACATTTAATATGGTTTTTAGCTAAAACTGTGGCTCTTGCTTATTCATAAAATGTGAATCAACACTTCTGGTGAGTAAAACATGTAAGCAAAACAAAATGAATACCTTCAAAGTTTTACTGATTAAAAAATGGGATGGGCTGAGGGCAAGTAAAAAAAAAATCCATTATAATTTTAAACACAACTCCAGTAATGTAAACGATATATCATTAAGGATGTTATACTGTAATCATAGGTGACCTTAACTGCCCAACCTGTGCCCTTATAAGAGGCGGCTTGGTGGGTGTGGTCGGGGGTGGCATTTATCCAATTTTGTTGGCCTTACCTGTCAATGCTGGTCTTGCTGCAAGGTAAGTGTTCAGCATCACTATGTTGCTTTTCTTACAACAACAACAGAATTTATGCAAGACTAAATATGGTCTCCGATTGTCTTCCAGGTATAACAGTGCACCAATGCCAGAGAAGGGGAACATAATACGCTTCTGGACGAATTTGAGTAAACCCGTAGTAAAGAAGATGTCCTTCGTTTTAGTGCTGCAATGTGTCTTTGGAACTTTCTTGAGCTCCAAGCATTTTGAGATCTACCTTAAAATGCTAAAAATACCAGATTCTGACAGCAAACAGATGAATGGTTAAAATGTACTGTTCATATTTATACATTGTAAATCTTTTTGTTAAATTAAGGGAAAAAATTGTCATCAGGGCCCAGTCATATGTTGATCATGTTCTGTCATAATTTCTTTTTTTTCCCTGAAAATAAAGATAACTGCTTAACATATTTAGTGCACCATCATAGCCTTGTACTCACTACCAAAAAGTTCACAAGGGAAATTTGCTTTAGTTGCCAAATAATAACCTTAAGTCACAAGTTGAAGTATTAGAACTATATTGAGACTTCTTATAACATATGAAGCCTCTGAGTAATATAAACTGCCTGAATAGCTGAATTGATAACACAAATCATAAACTAGAGCTTTGTGCCTTAAATAACCAAGTGGTTTTTGTGTGAATGGAAATTGAGTGGATAAAAAGTGGTGTAAACAAAAATGCCTTTTGCCCATGTACAAATTAAAATAATCAAATTTAAAGCATTTAGATCAATAAAGTTATTTACTAATGATTCACTAAGAAACAAGTATATGTATATTATTTTCAACATTTACTAGAGACTGTGTGTGCTAATTTCAAATCACCTACCACAACGATCAACCAGTGTTCTGAAATGCAAACTAACAATTATAAAAAGATATTACTTCCAAACCGTATCACCCTTTAATTCAATTCAGTCAGTCTTTCATAACATCTAAGTTAATATCATCAAATGGGTTACGAAAAAATAAGTGAACAAATTATCGCAATTAACAATTCCCCAACAGGCAGTTATTTCAACTCTATGATGTAAATTTAAGTATTAAAAAAAAGGAGAGAAAAAAAAAATCATGTGCACCGGACAGACTTTTCAGTAGGTTTATGTACTTCCAACTGAAATAGAATATTGAATGGGGGGGGAGGGGCTTTTTGCACATCACTGCCTCATAGCAAACTAATTGTACAAGGGGCATGGTTAAAATATTGTGGCTGAATCAGTCAAACTAACATCAAAAGAAGTGCCACTCCAAATGTGGAAGCAAAAGGTCAGACTCTGAAGATTACTAAAACAAACATTTATATTTTAGGGGATTAACTTTCACAAATCAATTGTTCACCAATGTGCACTAGCTAAATAAACGTTGTAAATTGATTTCACAGACTTTAACAGCATTGACTCAAATGTTCGTAAAAGACTTAAGTTTTTTTTGTTGTTTTTTTTACACTGACACCAGTATGAAGTAACAGGAACAAAAAATGTAGGCTGCATAGTTAAACATTTCAGAACAGCTTGGGTTGATCTGCATTGCTAGAAAGCCACAGCCATTACCTGTGACAAAGACCCAAGAGGTTACTGAATTACTAGTACCATTAAGGAATTGTGGTATACACTTGAATATATCGGGGAGAAACCACCACCACCACTCTTTATCCACCTTGAAGAGAGGTAAGAAAAGGCTCTTGTAGAGAGCGAAGAAATTGCTGTCTAAAAAGAGAAGGAGAGTGTAGTTAATATCTTAAGAGGACACAAAGCAATTTGCATTACTCAAATGAAAATTTATTACATTTTATTTCAGAACAGATGCAGCCATGTGCCTGCATAGTCTCTGGATTTTATTACATATAACATATAGATAAGCATTATTCAGAAACCATAACCCTTTGAAAGTCTTTAAGAACATGCCATTTTTTAAACTCAAATCAGGGCAACTTATAGATAACACCCCAAAAAGTTAACAAATCAAGATGAAACACATGGATTTAACATAGTCATTCAATGTCTTGTAAGCAAACATTAAATCAAGACTTTTCAATACTCATTTAGATGCTAAATGAATACATCAGCATCTGACATCTTTAGGGGTGTGATAAGAGTCAGTAAAAGCTGTAACTTACACTTTCATGTACTACCTTTCTTAAATTTACCAGGCCATGATGCAAGCTGCAGGTCCCGACTCTTCTGTTTTCCCCCACAGCAAAATCCACTTTAGCATAAAGAAAAATAAGGATTCTACATGAAAAACATTCTTTAGAAAAATAGTGATATTTCAGAAAGGGCTTATCTGTTTACAGCAAAAAGAAAGCTTGCAGAACTTGAAATCAACATTTATCTTTCAGCAGTGAAAGCATGGCTATGTTGTTAATACTATAGACAAAAGCCCTTTGTGAAACATCACCAACTTATATTTTATTTGAAACTTTTTTTTTTTTTTGCCCACTCAATTCCCTATGTCTACTTTATCTTCAATTACATACTATGATTGTGTATTCCAATAAACATCCAAGTATATAATTCAAAACAACGTATTTTTTTCTCTTTTTGCAAATAAATCTGAACAAAGCAAGTGAAAAAAAAAACAAAGCAAAATCTAAGTTTATTTACAGTTCATATTGTGCCGTGAACTGGCAAAAAGCACTGTCTTCATCTTAGGAGTTAACCAGTTCTGTGCAGTCTTCAATATCTTGATCCTTACCATGGATTTCAGCAGTCATGGATGTTCTGTGACCCAGTCGTTCAGCATGGGCGGACCAAGCACCTAGAAGAAAACTGTCAACAAGTTTAGCAGTAACTTGTATTGAAAGCAAGTTCAACAGACATGCTATTCAAGCTCTGCATATATTTAAACAGTTAACTATCTTTGACAACTACTGTCGTCATGTCCCCTCATTTACATCTGGTGTAAAGTTCAGTCTTGGAAACGGTGAAAAGGTAAAATACTTGACCCTACATTTTATGTGACAAGCTTGAACTCTCTGCACACTTGGTGCAGAATTCCACCGAGACGTGGTCTTTGTCCACATGCAGGCAGATGCCACCTGCAGTTTCTTTGTCTTCCACCTTCACCCTCTTCCTCGGCATGGCATAATCGTGGTCGCTCTCATTGGGTTCCTGGAAAAGCGAGGTAGAAAATTTCATGCCGTTCACACCGCTCAATCTAGACAACAGCTGAGCCAGCATGCTCTCATTAGCCAACACGGCTCTCAAGTACCTAGTTTCATTCTCCAACTCTTCCACTCTCTTGTTGAGATTTCCATTTTCCTGCTTGAGCACGCGGTTTTCTGTTGTCAAAGAGCCAACTCTCTGCTCCAAGCCACTGACGTATTCTTTCTTCTTTAATCGGTTTATCCTTGCAGCTATGGCGTTCTTGTTGATGATCCGACCGGAGACGTCTAGTAGTTTTGACCTCTGGGCCGCACGGGATGGGGAAACATCACTTTGGTTCGTCTCATTGTAGGCTGATGTCTGCGATTCAAAACTGCTGAAAGCATCAAGCATATCCTTGTCCAGGTCCCAGTTTAACTCTGAGCCAAGCAGGTCATCCAGGCCCCAATCGTTGGTGTCACTTTCTGGAGAGGTGTGCGTGTTTGTTTCACTTGCACTACTGTTTTTTGAAGTGCCAACAGTCTCGTGGGAAGTGCTTGAACATGTGGTATTTGTGTTAATGCTGCTTCTTCCTCTTTTTCTGGTGATCATGTTCGTGTTTCAGGATATTGATGACACTATAAAGAGATAAAATTAGTAGTTAGCAAAAAAAAATAATTACAGCAAGTTAGTTAACTTGCACTCACATTAACAAAAATTTGTAATAATATCAACATACTACGCTGTCTTTATTTCACACAAAAAACCTCGTTAAAACCAGATTTTTTTCAGAGGAAACCAAATAAAATTATGCCTTAACTTTTCGCTTTGACTATAACGTTAAGATTATAAATGTAATTTAAAAAATAACCGAGGCTGCACAATCCAACGAAACATTTCCTTACCTAAAGTTATTTGACACAAAGTAATAGGGATTTGAAACCGTGAAGATTAAAGTGTAACGCGAACTCTTAAGAGACAATGAAGCTCAAATAAAAGAACGTGTGTGGAAACACGTCAAGATACGTTTGCTCTATCACGATTAACAGACAACAGCCAACATAAAAATCGAGATTACGGTAACGTCCTTTTCGTTAAGTGTAATTCAACACACCGTCGAATATTTACCATAATAAACTACACGTAGTCAACGTTATAATACTGTATAGAATAATATTGATTAGAACAACCTCGAACTTAACATTAGCAGTGATTTTGGGAACAGGCCGCAGTACCGCGCCTTGACCTACGTGACAAAGCAGTTTTCTAACGCTAACAAAACTACAACCATTTTCGTTCAAAGGCGAAACAACTTACCTTAAATTGTACCCTGATGTACACCAGCGTCGACTGGTCTTGGGAAAATGCGAAAAAAAAACGATTTAACAGGACAAAAAAATGTTTTAAACTTCAGCCGTTGTGGAGCCAATGTAGAAGCAACGCGCTCATAACGACACAGAGATAAGCTAAAATGGCGACTCTAGAAATCTCGCGACACGTCACGTAAGCATCTGTTCATTTGGAGGAGGAGCTTCTGGTCTGGTTGTTGTCTTGAGTCAAATGGCTTGGGCCGTTATTTGGCAAAATAATTTGACTAAACGTGACCGTAATACGGACCAAAAAAACGGTGTCATTCTTTATTGAAAGCTGAATAAGCTTTCCATTGGTGGTATGACTTGTAGAACAATATTTAGCAGATATACAACTATTAGAAAATCTGAATTCTAAGGTTTCTCAAAAGATATTGAGAAAATCACCTTTAAAGTTGTCTTTATGAAGTGCTTAGCCATGCATATTACTAATACAAAATGTGTTTTCATATATTTACAGTAGGAAATGTACAAAATATCTTTATGTAATTTGAACTTTCTATATTATTTGTAATTTTGGCACACACAAAAAAAATCAACAATTTTGACCCATACAATATATTTTTGGCCATTGGCAAAATGTACACATTCAACTATAAAGACCGGTTCACAAATGTTATGAATGTTTTTGTGGCATTTGAATAAATTAAATAATTTGAATTGAATACAGTGACTTAGGATATTCATTAGGTAATTCACAAACCAACATAACTTTCTGCAGAATATTAACATTGTTATTAAGTTTTATTAAGACATAAATCCCACATACTTTACAATAACAGCCATATTATAATTTCATTCTCTTTGTCTTCCTCATACAAAAGGTCAAGAAAACATCAAGTTAGTTTCTATATATTAAAAATTACATACATAGTCTTTCTACATACTATATTCTTCATGTTCATGTTTATTTTCATGTACTTGTTCAAAGGTGTCCTTGGTTTCTTACTATCTAGACATTCTTGCCATGACCATCATTCTCAAAGGTAATGTATCTTCCACCCATTCGTTTTGAGTTTGCACCATTCTCTCCCACAGGGCTGCTTCAGCAACGTTAGAGTCCATCCAGTTTACTTCACTGCCATAACTTTTACCTGAAATTAGGTAAAACTGAAAATTAGGCCGACCATTATTTTCTGAATAACATTTTTAATTGCCCCTTTATTTACCTGTTCCAGGTCCAAGTCTGATACCTCCAATGAAGTGGTTGTTCAGTCTGTCATGATCCCACACGGTAAGCTCCACACAAATGTCTTTGAGGTCATCATGCCCGAAGCCATCATAAACCATAGTGTGGTTAAACACTGGGTTTGGAGCCCTCTTCAACACTCTGGTTTTTTGACGACTTTTCCTGTTCTCTGGGAGGATTGCACTGAAAAGTCAGAATTCACACAAATAAGCTGTGGTACTTCAATGGCTTGCTTGGTTGAAGTTGGTGGAGCTGCCCTTCAGTAGATCCTCATTCAACACTGACATTTATACTAAGCTTAACTGAATCAATTCAGAACTAACTAGAATTTCACCACTTCTGCTACCTGCCTGATATGTTGAAAATGTCCCACAAAGTAAAATATTGTCCGACTTTTATCCTTTCCCATTCATTCTTGTAAAGTGGCTTTGACACAAAGTACATTGTATAAAGCGCTATTTAAATAAACGTCACTTGATTTGACTTGACTTAAAGACTTGTACACATACAGTGTCGAATAAAACAGCTATAAATACCATTTGACAAAGGGGTCAATGGCAACGCCTCTGGAAATAGGGAGATTTTTGCATTCCTTCACCCATATTTGCACCTCACCATTCCCCTTGTTCTTGTGACCTACAAAATAAGCATATTATCAGATGCTTCTGAAACATATTTTTAGACTCTGTTTACACCTGGTTTAAAATGTTGTTTCCCAGGAGGCACACAACGTCATAAGACGTTAATATTAGGTTGTGATGTCAGGTGACCAAAATTCAATGTCTAGCCAGTGTCTAAGGACAACGTTATTTTGATGTTCAATAACAACGCCAAATGACGTTGATATTTGGTTGATTTTAGGTCGTGTTGGAAAGTGACCAAAAACCAACGTCATATTAACGTTAAATAGTGGCTTTAATTCGTCAGGTATGGCAACCAAAATCCAACATCTGGTGGACCTCATAGTGGTAACGTTCACACAATGTCAAGCTGTAACATCATTAGATGTTGATATTTGGTTGTTTTTAGGTTGCGTTGGAAAGTGACCAAAATCCAACATCTGTCCATCGGTCTGACGTTGGGTTCTGACTTCAACCTGATTATCATTTCCACCCAAAATGCAACGTCCCCATGACGTTGGGGTACAACATCAATCTGATGTCATGTTGATGCCCTGTGCCTGCTGGAATTGATCAGAGCTTAAGCAGAAAGGGGAGAAATGTTTCAGTCTAATTTTTGCAACTTTTCAAATTAATACTGATTATTAAGCTAGCACAATTTACATAATAATATAAAAGGCATCAACGGAAAACCTTACAGAAAGCTTTAGTTTCTGCTTTGACAGCTGAGAACTGCACCAAATACTGTACATTTGTGCTAGAATTGAGAATTGTGCTTTTTCCTTTTTTTTGACTTCACATTTCTGATTTCAGACATAAAAGATTAAATACTTCCTGGTTAGCATATACAAAACTGTTGAAACATTTGACCACATGAGCGTCTACACCACGAAAGCAAATCCATTCAAATGTGTGGTCATAAGCAAGTGCAAAACATTTCAGGCTGATGTTTACCCAAATATTTAGTTTTGTACACTTGTGATCGGCTTGACAAAATGCTTCTTAATACCAGGTGTAAACAGATTTAGTCAAATAAAATTAACAGCATAGTAAATATCAGCATCTTACTTAGAGTAGTCTGTGGGAGAAAGCGCAGAGCGACTTTAATCTCTGCACTCATTTCCTCACCACCGACAGAATGTTTTGGGCTGGTGGGAATTTGAACCTGGGTTCATTAAAATAAGAGATACTTTAGTCACAGCTATACAACAAATGTGAACTCATTCCCTGAAGTGAGAAAAAAGGACTTTAGATCTACAGTTCACAGACTCCTCAGGGAATAAATATTCTATATTCAACAATATCACCCTACATACAGATCTGGCCTACAGCCCACCAGTTTCAAGCAGGTTATCTTGACCCAATACACTTTGATTATTGCCATCTTACCCTTCCTTTGAGTAGATATTCACTCATCTGTGTGTTATTGAAATCCCATTCAGCCAGATCAACCTCGACCTCTCCTAGAAAGCTGTTCCGGCCAAACGTGTCATTGTGCCAAACAGAAATGTTCAGTTTTTGGGTTTTCAGCATCTCCATTGGAATCTTAAACTGCGCAGAAATAACAACTTTGATCATCTTGGATCAATTCATATTGAAACAAATCTCAGATATCTCCTCATACTCGCAGGATTTCATTATAGGTCGGATCCAGCGTCTTCTTCCTCACACATGTTTTTTTCTTTCCATATTTAGCTTTGTCGGGTAACAGGTAGCATTTAACATACCTAAAGTTCAAAGAAAGAAATCAAAGCCAAAAATACCTTGAGAGAAGATTTATTATTTTATGAATTGTTTTTTTTTTTAAACACTACAATACTTACGGATCAGATCGATTCCTCTTAACATCTGCCACAGCGAGATCCTTACACTGCACAACAAAGATGTGGAACTCTCCCAGTTTTTGCACATAGTGAATGGCAAACTGGACCGTGCCTTTGACCTCCACATTACCAAACTCACTACTGTAGATGCTCATTACACTGCCAGTGACCTATGCATACCCCATACAAACACAAGAAATCTATTCACAACAGCATTTTATCAGAGTCTGCACAAAATAAGTAGAATCAATTGCATAATATTAGTGCAATCTCTGTTCTATTAAGCATCATTGGGTTGAGTTAAAGGCAAGGGTCACGTACAGAAGACACGGAGGCCACTTCAGAGCAAGTGCTAAAACTAGAAGGAGTGTTGCAAGATTTCTGTCTGTCATTGTGGAAACTGCTCACTGAAGCACAGTCACTGTTTCTGCAATCCATCTATTAGCCACATGCACAAACAACAAGAGATGGTTAGCATTTATGCAGGTTAACAAGGCAGTGGATGATGATGTTTCTCTAAAGCCAGTGAAACACAAGTCTAAAACGTTTTAGAACTAATCCGATGTGGAATTAGCATTAGTATTTGAAAGGCTCTAGAGGTTTGGTTCAAATGTTACCTCTTGTTGCATTAATGCAGGTACAGACAAACTCATCATCTTCACCTGTTCTGGGTCAAAGAAGGATGTTTTGGTGTTGGGAGTGACTGCAGACACTGAGACACATACACACAAAATAAAACATCATGAACTCTAATTCTGGGTTATTTTATTGGACGAAATGAATCCTAAAGGAAAGTGAATATAGAATTGCTAATTTTGCAGAGCACATTTGATATAGCATATAACAATGCATTTGGTTACTTAATCTGCCTAACCATTAGATTCAAAATTCAGGGATGCAAAACGTCTTTAATCATTGGCATTAATCCATGTGCTCATCAAATTTTCATGTGCTAGTTAATGCATTCCCTTAGCCATTTCAGATGGTAAAATATACATGAAATACCAAGGGTCAACTATGAAAGGGATGTTTAATGTCCTTAATGCTAATTTAATGTCCGGGGCTTACTTTCTGCTTTCAAGAAACATTAGCTCATGCAGCCATAGCGCGGCACCAAATCATGCAAAAGGCATTAATAGACAAAAATTTAAATGTACTTACTGAAAAATAATTGTTATAATTATATGTTTTTTTTTAAATGAAATGTATGTTAAATAATTACCATTTTCCATACTCATCCGAACGTCACTCCTTGGGTCCGTCTTCCATCTCTCTTCTTGGTTCATATGCATTGTTAAATAAATATTAAAAAAATATTATATTTAATTAAGAAGTAAAACATAAAATGTAGCAGACTACAAAAAGCTTGAGAGACTTCTGTATCTATATCGATTACACCTTTGAGGACAGATGTTGAAACATTTAAAGAAACGACCAACAGAGGGCGAAAGAGTCCATCATTTTACAGGAATGAACTAGGTCTGTAACAGCTAGGATTCTAAAGACCAAAACATATTTGACATTATCTTGAATAAGAAGATCAACAAAGCACACGGCAGGAAATGGGGAAAGCTTACGTGAAGGTGTGGATGCAAGATCCTCTAGACTCTTGGAAATAGAGATGGGTCTGGCATTGGCTCGTTCCAGAGCTGCTTTGAATGGGCCATCATCCTCACTGTCCCCTGTCACAGCCCATATTAAAAAAAATAACCAAACCATACAAAAGCAGAAGTCTAGTGATTTGTTACATACAACTGTTAGTATCACATTGGATGTATTGATTTAAAAACTCCATATTTAAATTTCACCAATTAGCTTTTTGATTATCAGATGATTTGAAATATACTATATACACACAATGTGCATCATTTAAAATTACCAAAATACTACAGAAATGAATTCATTTGATTAAATGAAAATGCAACTCACTCACTATCCTTCGGCTTAGTCCCTGATTTATCAGGGGTTGCCATAGCGGAATAAACCGCTATGAAAATGTAATTATAAAATATAGAATTAAAACATAGTATTTAAAAACAGAATTATAAAACAAATTAATGAATATAAGTTAATTTGTATAGTGTCAAGTATACTTCAA
Organism: Danio jaintianensis; assembly: GCA_903798115.1. Lineage (NCBI taxonomy): Eukaryota > Metazoa > Chordata > Actinopteri > Cypriniformes > Danionidae > Danio > Danio jaintianensis. The sequence continues at coordinate 11,367,472 of CAIGQV010018202.1, forward strand.
ATTGACTGCAAATGTAAACAGTTATTTTTTCCACAGTGTTATAAAACGAAACTTACCATGAATTTGAAAAAAATAAAAAAATAAATAAATACAATTTTTAAAGATCAAGTTCTGATTGCTAAAACAGATGATTGAAAAATAAATAAATACGTAGAGGCAGGGCTTAAATATTAATGAATTTGCAGTTTGTGTTGTCCAGAAGAATAGAATTTAATAAAGTCTACAAAGCGGAGCATCTTACTTGAGTAAAATACCAAGTAGGATATATTTCTTAGGTCACACTGAGTACTTATTTTAAAAACATAAACCCTGCTTCCACTAAAATCACTCAACCAATCAGCACCTCTTCTACTGAGACTAGACCGAAACTAAACGGAGAGGTGAGCTCACAGTATGAACTGGCGTGTGAGATTGACCAGGCTTCAGGTGTGGAGCTCCCCGAGGAGTCAAAGGTGATCTCCTCCGATTCAAGCAGAGAGTGTCGAGAAGGAGAGCTCTCATTGCTCACTCCACCTTGGTTCACCTGCTCAAACATTTCACCTGCCAGCACCTTTACCTGTTCTGTTTCTTTTAAGGCCGTCTGCTTAGGAAGGCCCAGGTAATGGTGTAAACTTAGGGGGATATAAAACCGGGTTAGGGAATCAAGTGACAGCTTTCTTTCTTTGGCTATGATGGATTTTGTATCACTTTCTCCATCTGAAGTCTTCCTGCGGTGTTCAGGGGATATATACACACTGGTTTGCCCTGGTTTTACAGAGCATGAACTCCTGTCAGCGAGATTGATATCTATCTCAAAGGTTCTTAAGGGAGAACCATCCTTCATGGACTCTTTGTTTGGATATGAATCTCTACGAGGTACTTTAAACTGACGTAATGGGCTGGGTGTTCTGGTTTGATCTCTGTCTTTTGGTTGGTAAATGTCAGTGGACTGTGGCTTATCGTGTTGACCTTTTGTAGAGAGACTTCTGAGGGGAGATGATGGTGGGCTTGGCTTGGAATGAGGGTCTGCAATAAACTGTTCGAAATCAGAAAGATTCTGCGTGATGTGAGGTACCCTACCTCTGATGTCTTGAAGGTCTTGTAATGGCACTGTATTTTCACTTCTTTGTTTGTCCTCAACCTTTTCCATCTTCTCTTTTTGCTCAATCAAACTAAACTCTCTAAAAATTCTTCTGTCCGGAGAACTTGAGTTGTTTGACCTGATGTCAAACTGAGGTTCAGAAAGTCCTCCTAAAGAACAATTTGGAGATGGCTCTGGGGACGAGTCTTTAACATTGGCTGTGCATGTTTGAGAGCTTACAATTACTTTAAGACCACCTTTTTCTTTCTCCCAAAAGGATTTGAGATCATTAATCGAGACTTTATCTTCTTGCTGACTGAGGGACATTTTGAAGGTGGAGATTTCCTTCTTCAGGTCAGATATATCCCTGCAGATTGATTCTTCTTGTTGATCACTGTCTAGAGTATTATACTCAACAAGAGTATGTAGCTCACTGCTTGAGCTTTCTGAGGCCTTATGGTTGTCCAAAATAAAAGGTTCACCATCTTCAAGCAAAGATATGGCTGATATAACAGCACCATTGGATGTTCTTCTAGGTGAGACCAAAGAGAACTCAATTAATGTAGATTCAACATCAGCTGGGTCTGGATTACTGAGTTTAGATTTCGATAGGCTAATGCTTGAATCTGAGAACATGTCAGATTGTGTTGTGTCATTATCATTTTCATTAAGCTGAGATGTCTCACTTTCTTCTTCCTCATCTTCTTTTTTCATGCTCAGTATTTTAGGTCCTCTGTTCCCTCTTTCCCAGAATGACTTCAGGTCGACCAGTCTTCCTGGTGATGCTTCACCTTGGTCAAACTTCTCTTGCTGAGGAGGTTCTTCACAGAGTTTGTCTGGTTTGTTCTCATCTTGTAATTTTTCAGCCATCCTGTTCTCTGTAGGAAAAGAGGTTTGCTCAAGTATATTATCAAAGTGTATTTTTTCAGATGCCTGAACTTCAGGATTCTTGTCTTTATTTTCTGCTCTTGAAAACATTGAAAAAAGCCCCCTACGTGGCTTTGGTACTGGCTTGGTGGTCTTTGGCTGTACATCTGGAGGCTCTGAATCTTCTGACTTTGTTATAGGACTTTCATCCGGTTTTGGCTCCACTTTATTCATCTCTTTTTTGGCTGGCAACTCCTTTAGCTTTCCATCCTGAGATCCTCTTCCAAACCATTCAAATACCTTTAAAATGGAGCGACCCTCTTCCACTGTAACCTTATCAGTCTTGCCTTCTGTGCTCAACTCAGTGGTCTTACCTGTTTCTTCAGTAGAGGTGTGGATATTGGACACCTGTGAGGACTGAGGCTCATGATGACCTGCAGACAATCACAGATTTAAAAGTCTCATTTTTGCATACAAGTAAGAACAGTGAATTCCAAAACAATCCTGCATTAAATTACCCAATTCTGATTATTATTTCAACAGATGAAGATATTGTGTTGCCCTAAACACCCTGATAGTAGTAATTTCTAGCAGTGCTTATTTACTAATCACCATTTGGATTAATATGCATACATATACACACAAGCAATCGCTAGATGCCATGTGTTGTATGTATGAGGTATGCAAGCACATGCAGTTAGTGTGTATTAATGAGTAAGCATGCTAAGTTCTGAATCATCAGTTGATAAATTTGTTGGCTGATTAACTCACACATTCTTTAGTTTGATTATATTGAAAGGATTTATGGTGTCAAACTAAAATGGTTTTGGATTAAGCATTTCTCACCTGACCACTCTGGATTCTGGTTGGACAACCAGATCTACCGGTCCATAACCAAACTGTCTATACACTCATCATATCAATTTTAAGGACTTGTAGACCACAAGAACTGGTCAAGTTTGAAGTTGTTGTGCTAATTCCCTGCTTTAAGTACTTCCTGTGCCTACAGCTACGTTACCATTTTCAATGATACAGCTTCTTTCCTGGTCCGACAGTGGACTCCAGTCTTCTTCCAGCAAACTGTGTTCTCCTTGCACTCTCTCTCTATCAAAGATGGATGAGAAGCGGACCTGTTTCCTATCTAACCACCCTGATGCAGAGTGCATTGAGCAGGGGGAAAGTGGAGGGCTGTTGGGAGGTTCCAGACTGATGAGGCTGACCGTAGCAGAAGACTGACTGCTGCCATCGCTGCTGGGAATGTGGAGCCGCAGAGAGTCAGTGGAGCTATAGCTGGAGCCATTGTGCTTGAGGATGCCTCTGGGAGCAGGGTTCACAACCTGTTTAACTCTCTTGTCACTGTTGGCAGTATCTAGGGATGAGTCCTTGCTGGAATACAGCAGCAGTCTCTTTTTTGGCACAGGTTTGAGAGTGATTATATGGGTGTCAGTGTTGTCTGTGTTTAGAGTAGTGTGATGGAGTGTGTAGCTCTCAACTGGAAGGAAAGGCTCTGGAAAATAACCAAATAGTTGGGTAATGAAGCAGTAAAAGGAGGAGCAAAGGACACATACATGCATAAAGAAGTGAATTCATTTTCATGATGAATTCATTTTTGCATTTCAATTACAATACCGTACAATAACAGTACAGTATCTGTTAATTTATGACATTGTAATGGAATAGCAAAGAGATGGAATGTACTGGATAAAAGCTTGCAAGCAAACAAATACCATAATTGTAGTATTAAGACTTTTAGTTCTAGGTATTATTTTCACACTTTACAGCTTATTTATTTGTGGCATATTCCAAATATTTACAGCTTTTATGCACTCATGACAATTACACTTGGCTGACTATACAATAATAATAATAATAATGTCTTCCAAAATGTACCATCTGTGTATGAGGTACAGACTAGTCATGCATGTCAGCTTAACTACTTAGAACAACATACTTCTCTGTATAATCTTCTTAAAGTTTGGCAGCTCCATAAAGCCCCATTTGCCTGAACACTACAACAGCTTCACATTTCTGTATAAATCTTTAAGCCACACTGTTTTGAGCCACTTTTTCACATTTCTTGTAACAACAATAAATACTAAACATCACTCTCAATACCAGTTATAGTTAGGTTATTTCATACTTTCCCGAAAGCCTACAAAGTTAGTGTTTATGACCCCCAAAAGCATTCAAAAAGACTGCACTTTCAAAAAGCTGCAACCAAAATGTTTTGTTTCTCGACAAATAATCTAAATGTAGCACTAAATTATACAAACTTGCAACCACCAAATGCAGATTATACAAATGCAGATATTCATGCAGACAGCATTCAGTTGTTATGCCAACACAAATCATGTCAAGCCAACACCACAGCCCAGCATGCCGTTCTCAATGGGAATCAGCCGAACAAACTTACTGTGCTTGCAATAAATATGTTCTGACCTTTTGCTCTTCAGAACATCCACACAAATGTTAGTTCATGTACAGTATTACTGGACTGAATAGTATCAAAATCATCATAAAAATATTAAATCCATGGTCATCGCATATGTAGTCACAAAGAAACCTTTAAAAGTTGTGTGCTGGTACAAACCTGCTATAAAAATGTACCGATTTTTACAGTACAACTGGAAATCAATGTTTTTAACCAAAACCATTAAAATGATTTTCAATAATTTAAATGAATAGCTGAATAAAATAAAATATATATGAAAAACTTCACAAAAAGTTACTCCCTTTAATAAATAATGCATATTCTACTTAAATAAGAACCAAAGTAGTACTCAAACTGAAAAAAAAACAGCTACATACATAAAAAGCTAAGTACATAAAAAGAACAATAAAAACTTAGGTAAAAATGTATGACAACCTAATATAATAAAGTATAATAGCAAATAGCACTGCAGCATATTGGTTAGTTTTAAGATTTATTAAATTAAATAATCAGCAAAAATGAATTAAATGAATAGGAAATGTATCACCACATCATTTGTAGAAATAAAACAAATCAGTTTTTATTCAGTTGATTATTTTATTGAATTAACTACAATAATCAAAATGTCTGAATTTGTCACCAATAACGATGATGATGATGATGATGATTATTATTATTATTATTAATAACCATAAACTGATTTAACCCTTTTATAAAGTACACTCTACTTTCTGGGGTATACAAATCACTATCTGATGATAATAAATAAGAAGAAGTTCTCACCCTCAGCAGGTGTCTGTTCAGCCTCCTTCACTGCATTGATAGGTTTAACTTCATCTCTTTGCAGTCGGAAAATATTGAATGGATTCTGCCTGGGCTGAATCATAAATTGAATGAAATCAATCAAACTATAAAATGCATGATCGGAAAAAAAAAATCACCAAAAATGATTGTATTTTGTGCAGTGTACCTTGACTTGAGGTCTTTGTGTTTCCTGCTGGGATTCATCGTCCACCCTGTATGCAGATGATATTTGAATATATAATAAAGATTTACCAAAATGCCAGGCCACTCAGAGCTTTGTGTATTGTGAACAGTTCAGTGTAATGCAATCAATATATTTGCATCATCAATACTTCATGGTGCTAGTCCTGAAGCCACTGCCATGTGACTTAACAAACACTAAGTGGGGAAAACATTTGATTCCATGATGCGACGTAGCAGTATAATGCCATTACATGGTGTCAGACAGAGGAAAAACAGCAGCACGTGAAATTTGACCGCTGAAGCAGCTTACAGACTCCAGATTCCTTTGGCAAGCCCTCTGTCTGATACATGGGAAAAGGTTGCCCTACAGATTACATTAGACCGACATAAATCACAGGTTCACTCTTGAATCTCTGCCAAATTCATGAACATTTCACAAACAAGTGCTCTTAAACTGGCGATGCTGACAGATGGCGAAGTATACATATGCATATTCATGAGAAGCAATGTGAAAGCTTTAAAAACAAATGAACATTTATTTCTATTCATTTACTCAGCCTCAGGTCATCCAAGATGCAGGTGATTTTTTTTGGTTGAATAGAACATTGAAGAAGATATTAGCTGAAACCATTTTCACTGGTGATTCATAAAATGCAAAACAGCAGTCATCAGTGTTATATATAAATTATTAGTTTACCCAAAAATGAAAATTCTATAACACTTTAGAATAATTGTCCAATAGTTAATGTTAGTTAATGTATTTACTAACATTAACTAAGTATGAATAGCCTTGTAAAGCATTTATTAATCATTCAACATTAACTAATACATTATTAAAATCCAAAGTTGTGCTTGCTAACATTAGTTAATGCACTGTGAGTTAACATGAACTAACATGAACTAACGCTATTTAACTTAAATAAAATTAACGAACCTTAACAAAGATGAATAAATACCATAATAAATGTATTACTAATTGTTTGTTCATGTTAGTAATTAGATTAACATTAACTAATGGACAATTATATTAAAGTGTTACTGAAAAGTCTGTCATTAATTATTCACCGTCATGTCATTCCAATTCCCTGAGAACTACATTCATTTTCATAACACAAATCAAGATATTTTAGATGAAATCCAAGAGCTCTCAGGTCTCTGGTTGCACATTTACTACAGTATGATGTATTGCCATTATAGCCAGCAGTGCAACATGCAAGCGTCATATTGCCCATAATAAACATGCTCTGTGATTTACCGTGGAAGACACAGGTTAATGAAGTCATTTGAATAGTTTTTGTGCCTCACAAGAGTGTTCTTTGAGCTTTGCATAATTACAGTTGAACCAATGAAGTTACATGTTTTGACTACATGTCTTGTTTTTGGTTCCTTTTCTGGACTTTGAATGTCTTGTGAGTCGTGATCATTGCTGTCCATGGAAGATAAATCCCTTTAAAGCTAATGACCACAGAATTAATGCTGTTGATGACAGTATGGTCAGGATAACTCTGGCCGCATGCCTTTGTTAATGGGCGGATGGAGTGTTGGTTTGTTGAAAAGGCTGTAAAATCCTTTGATCAAATAAAACAATGGTGTATGCTTGGTACTGATAAGAGAAATGTAATTTTGAAGAAACTTCAAATGTTAAACAGATTTCTATTTCAAATAAAGGTTCTGTTAAAATTTATTATTATTTTTTTTTTTTTTCAGTTTTCACAGAAATTGAGCAGGACAAATGTTTTAAAAAATGTTTCTTGAGCATCACATTTCTAAACGATCATGTGACGCTGAAGAGTGGAGCAATGGTTGCTGGGAAAAATGACTGCTGCTCAAAAAATTGTACCCTGGTTTAGCATAAGACAGATAGTTTATTATTTGAAAAAATATTACTGACCACAAACTTTAAATGCCATTACAGACATGCAAAGTGCTTATATTAATACCGCCTAGTAGTTTTGTTTGACAAATTTGACTTATGGTTGTCTCATCTTGCCTATGGCATGAAAAGTAGGTTCATGAGCACACCCATCTAATTAAGAAATATTTTTGAAACTGGTAATATAATACCCAGCATGCTTCATTGCATAACAATGTGGTCACAGCACATTCGCGAAATTATATTACAAAAAAGCAAGAAAATCAACAACATTCCATTGCTTTTTGCACCGCATTTCAATCAGATGAAACTTTAAACTTGAATGTTTTAGTCATAAACATACATCTCACCAAAAGCCCACCTATCATTGTGTGATTGTGGATCCTCAATGAGTCCTGAAAGCTCTGGAGGGATGTACACATCTCTCTTCGGACCATAAACAGAACTGGGCTTCTCTGACCACCTTTGAGTAATCTCCACTACAATAAAATACATTGATTATGCTTAAAATAGCATTTGCACGCCTTAAACTTGTCTGCACATGATATACAATGATGGGTAAAAATGCAAACACTGAAATCAGGTGTTAATCAGGGACGGGGTACATGCAATGGAAATAATCAGAAGGTGAACAGAGCAAATCGTATCTGATTCTGTCTGCTGGCAGCACTTACATAACGTCACGGGTTTCCTCTTCATGGAGGCTCTGATGATGTCGGAGCCATGGATCCTGTCTCTGTGTCTGTGGTACTTTGTTTCGTAAAACCACTCCCCAGTCAAATACTTCAGCCTGCCTCTGTCTCTCTCAGTTTTACGAAGCTGCCTGGAAGGACAGGACAAAATTTCTGTTTTAGGTGTATATGTAAAAAAACTTATGATTGTCTTATACAGACAGAACAAAAACAGTTATATGGTAGTGACATGTACATGGATGAATTCCAGACATTCTATAAAAGGTATATAAGAACCCAGAAATCAAATGGCAAACAGCATGGTTCTTTCATACTTTTATTTCAGGGTTTGAGGAAGAGGGCAATACAACCTTTTTATGATGTTACAGTATCTGTCTAGTTTAACTACTTTTTATTAAGTGATACATGACACATTTACACTAAAATAATGCACTTTGATTGGCTACATGACTTTTGAGTTTATAAGCCGTTTATAAGCCTACTGTATTTATTTTGCTAGACAGTTTATTAATTGCATTTAGCAGTATTTATCCTTCTATAACCTTTTTGAAACAGACCTCACACTTAAAAATAAAGGTTCTTTATGGTCATTGATAGTTCTTTAAATTTATGATACTTTTAATTTGATGATTCTTATAAAATATAGTTCTTTCAAGAACTATGCACTGAAGGGTTCTTTGGGAAACAAAATAAAGTCTCTTTTGCTGCCAAAAACAACCTATAAATATAAAAGGTAAAAATGCATTTAAGAACCATTTTTGGGTTACATTCAGTTTCAAAGTTGAGGACCACTGGTCAAATGAAGAACATCAAAACTGCCATCAAGATGTGTACATTTGTCCTATAATCATTTCCATTTGCAACCACAATTTAATACACACGCACAAAAAGAGATAGAAATAATTAATAAGAATAAATAATTATATACAGTCAGAGTTAAATCAATAGCAAGGATCACAACAACATTTATTCAAATGGACACTTTCCCAAATTTTCTTATCATATTCTAAAACTTAAAAAAAAAGATATTTTGATAGACATTTAGATAGAAAGATATTTAAAATGGTGCCCTTAGTTATTGTCTCAGTTTAATATGGCTATATCGCTGATGATTTACTCCTGCAGTATGCTGTGCGTTGAATCATTAATAACAACTTTATTCTTTGGATAATCCATCTTCAAGTGATCTCTACAGCCATGTGAAATTAACATGGATAAATGTGGATTTGATGTGTCATGCAAAATATACTGCAAAATGAGATTTGCACACAAAAGTAAAAGACGTGTTTCTGTTAACAGGAAAGTGGAATCCAGAAATGCTTTTTCTGTAAAGAGCTTGTAGTGATAAATGGGCTATCGCTTTCATAAATAGTTACGCATGATTATAATTGAATCGGGAAGATTCAATTATTCATTCCGTTTCATTATTCGCTCTTTATCCACAAAGGAACTTTTCCCTCAACTCACTTGATCCTTTGCTCGTCTGACTTCTTCAGCTCCGCATCTCTTTTCAACACTCCCAGGATCATCTCTTGCTCGTCCTCTGTTAGATGACTCAGGTCAATCATGATGAATGGCTTCAGGGTAAGTGATGTTTACAGATGAGGCTCAGATCAGCTCTGAATGGTTCACTGAAAATGTCAAGAACATCACTGTGGGCAATTTGAAGGCTGATGCTTGATAAGTCACTCCATGAAGGACATCAGGGGATCTGTAGCACCTGCACCAAAAACACAAAAGAAGTTTCAACTAATAGCCAAAAATATTTACCTCACCATAAGCTCAAAAAGACCTATGACTTTTCCTGTGAATTCTTTTGACCATTAAGAAATCACATGATTCTAGTTGTTCCTAATGAATCCATAAACAGGGTTGTTTTGAGTACAATCAACACTTCGCTTCACGTTTAAAATGATATTGTTTTTCCATTTTTGTGCCGGCCCATACAGTATGTGCTCAACACTGGACATGTGACATAGCATTGTCAGATGACTATCTGAGGATATGGGTACCGGCTGTTTCTGAAAGCAAAGAGCACAGTCAAAGACTCTTTTATTCCCAAATCAAATTACACTTAACTCAAATTAGGTAGAAGCACACAAATGGTATCAATTTGAACAGTCTGCTTTTTTAGAAAACAGTTTAGAAATCCATGAAAAAAGAAAAACAGTAAATCATTTAACTGGAAGTGGAATCATAGATATTTTGGGATGGAACGCCCAGTGAAAAGTTGTAAATTGTTTTTTAAGGGTTCGTTCACATCAAAATTTAAATTCTGTCATCATTTACCAATGCTTATGGACTCATCCTAACCCATAAGAAATGCAATCATCTGTGGAATACAATTGAGATTTTTGTTTTATTAAGTCTAAGAGATTTCTGTCTTTTAAAGTATATTCACCCAAATCACTGACCCTTCAAAACATTCATAAAGAGAGAGAGAGAGAGAGAGAGAGAGAGAGAGAGAGAGAGAGAGAGAGAGAGAGAGAGAGAGAGAGAGAGAGAGAGAGAGAGAGAGAAATGTATATAAACTAAGTTGGTTTAATACAACGCCTTTGAACACATTAATTGCTTTGTAAGATGAACAAATTTAAATTAGACACAATTAATCAAAGTCGGCCACGGAAACTTCCATGCTTGCCTGATGTTCAAGAACAAATGAAGTTCGTAGAGTATTACACCACTCATTTGAGCTTCTACAAGAACCAATGATTTTTTCTTCCATGTCAAGCAGGTATGGTTGAGCTCCTGTTGTTAAAATAGTTCAAAATCTATATTGCATGTTTTTGGACTTTGGGGAAAACCAGAGCATCCAGAAAAAACCCACGCAGACATGGGGAAAACATCCAAATTCAGCACAGAAAGACCTCCTTGTCCAGCCGGGACTCAAACCAGCAACCTTCTTGCTGTGAGGCAACCATGCTAAGCACTTAGCCACCGTGCTACCTAATTTATTCATTCATTCATTTTCTTTTCGGCTTTGTCCCTTTATTCGCCAACTTATCCAGCATATGTTTTACGCAGCGGATGCCCTTCCAGCTGCAACCCATCACTGGGAAACATCCATACACACTCATTCACACACATACACTACAGACAATTTAGCTTACCCAATTCACCTGTACCGCATGTCTCTGGACTTGTGGGGGAAACCAGAGCACCCGGAAGAAAACCCATGCGGACACGGGGGCTTGAACCAGCGACCTTCTTGCTGTGAAGCGATTGTGCTACCCACTGCGCCACCGTGACGCCCCCTGCCTAATTCAAAATCTCCATAATATAAATCAATTATGGCTTTTCAGCAGACTAAAATAGCTTGATTCATATGGAAAAAAAAAAAAATACAAAATAATAATAATAATAAGATATATATATATATATATATATGACCATTTTGAAGCTTCAAAAGTTTTACATGAACAGACTTTCAGTTGATGGACAGAAATCTCTCAGATTTGATAAAAATGTGACTCTGGACATTCGACCATAAAATCTGTGAAAAGGATCAAGTATTTTGGGGGATTTCCATTGATGTACGGATACAACTATTTGAAATACTAGAATCTTTTGATAGACTACATATCAAAACACTAGAATGTTTTGATATGTTTACTGTAGCAACGTTTAAAAAAATGTCTTCATGAAAGATTGTAATGATTTTTGCATTAAATTAAAATAGATCATTTTGACTCATACAATGAATTTTTGGCTATTATTAGTTTTCGTATTCCAAAGATGGGTTTGAAATATCTTAGTGAGTACATGGTAAAACAATTTTCATTGCAAAGCTAACTAACTATTTCAAATATCGTATAAATGCTTTATAAAAGGCTAAACCAAACAAATGTGATGTTTATTTTCTATTTATGTCTGTTTTCTGACTTTCCTCTCTCCTGTCAGATAAATTCAACCTGCATATTAGAATGCATTTAGGCTACATTTAATGCACCATGTAAATAAACAGCAGCAAGTTCCTACCAGACTACCACATTCTTGCAGGGGCATATCTGGCTTTGCAGATAAAGCCAAGATACATTCCAGCCAAAGAGGAAATTTGTTGTTACTTTCCTATTTTGGAAAACCTGTTCTCGAGTCATTTCCTTGAGAAACGCCTTCACATGGTTTTACTAGCTCCACTAAAGATTGTGCAGTCATTTATAAATAATTACCCACTTAAGATTTCAAATGTGACCTCAAAAAACACTACTAAAAGATCTCTTTCATTATAAATCAGATTTCAAAATGCCACTACAAAGCATTTAAGTGTCCAGTGGTTCTAAAAAAGGCATGTCATGACAACAGCGGTGGGACGATCACCTGAGGCGGGTTCTGTAAATCATAACATTTCTAGTGATGCGTCATTACCAAAATAGAGGTGAACTAGCTTCATCCTCACATGGCAAACATGAATAATGCATGTTAACTATTTGCTTACTCCACATCCCTTTGAGGCATGTACCATAACAAAGAAAAATGACACCTGGTTTGTATTCACTTATTACAGGTGTGCAGCTGTACTGTGTTACAAACCATTTTAACAGGGTTTTAAACATCTGCTTTTTGTACAATATAGCCTGTGTAAAACCAGCTTGACAAATTATATTTCTGAACATACCACCTCTTCAAGTGTGTCTGTTGGTTTTGGGAAACACAAATAAAGACAATACTTCAATTGTGTGTTTGTGTTATAACGTAAAATGTGTGTTTCAGTACTTCACAAAACAACAATAGTATTCTGCTTTTCAAATCCCATAACCCCAAGAGCCCTTCTGGACGTAGTCATGTAACTAATCACCTTTTATCTGGTTATACAAAAAATACTCAGCATTCTTTCCTAAATAGCTTTACAAGAATTAACAGATTAGAGAAGCAGAAAATGGGAAAACATTCGCAGTGGCTCCACAGATAAAAACACAAAACGCCAGACATGGAAACAACATGAACGCCTGTTGAAACTGAACCCATCCCTGTCACAGCATGCAGCAAAACTTCACTCGCTGTCGGGAAACTGTGAAGTAGCCTACCCTATAAGGTAAAACTTTGAGCATTAAAAAAACGTGACAAGAGAAAGTTTACCTTAATCTTCCTTGTGTGGCTGCGAGACCGAGGTATTTTCCAACACTGTTTTACTGTAACATCTGAAGAAGCAGAGGACACTAATAATCCATTCGATAGACACTTGATATGAGCCAAACCACTGAAGTTTCCAACTTTAAAGTGAGGCGTGTGTGTTTACCGGTGTGTGTGGTCTCGTCTGGTTGTGTGTCAACACATAATAAGCGCTCAAATGTTGTTGATTAACTTGCGGTATGTTCCTAACTTTATCCAGAAATGCTGTCCAGACAGGAGGTTCAGTAGTTTTGACACACATCCCCCGTGGGCGCGCGAGGCGTGGTCACGCTCTGTCACTTTCGAAAACCTTTAATTCCAACACACGTGCTATATACAGAATTTTATTGTATTTTTATTCATAAAAACCTGCATCTACAATCCCTCTGAATTAGTGTTTTTTTTGTTTGTTTGATAAGTAGTTAAATGCCATTCTGACCTTCCCAAACTCCATTGCTTGAATAAAACGTAATGATTATAAATTAGTAAAACAGTAGGCCTACGTTCGAAACAACAATTATATTTTAGCATTAGAAATAAATAGACCTACTAGATGAATAAAGATCTTATACATACTGCTGAACTGGTATTTTTAAATAATTTTGGTATATATATATTTGAAATAATTTTATTTATTAAAATACTTATGTCTATTTATTTATTTATATTTGGTATGTCTGTGTTATTGTTATTCATTTATTTATTTATTTAT
>CAIGQV010018202.1:11381212-11419966 GCA_903798115.1 Danio jaintianensis
TATTTGGTATGTCTGTGTTATTGTTATTCATTTATTTATTTATTTATTTATATTTGGTATGTGCTATTATTATTATTTTTTCACTAACTTCTTGTCCTTAACAGAAAATGTTTTTTAATGGTTGGATATTGTTTGAATGATTTCTGACTTCTGAGTTTAAAATTCAGCAATGATATAGATATTAATTTCTGTTTTATTTTATTTTTTAACTCATTAGTCGACACTTACTTCGTCCATGCATTTTATGAATCACATAATCAGTCAAATTGTATTTCTTCTGATGAGCACAAAATAAGATATTTTTGAGGATCGATAAAATTTTCCTTCCCCAACGGTGAAAGTGCCAAGTGGTCAACTTTTTGGTTACTAACATTTTTCAATTCTTCTTTTGTGTTCATCAGAAAAAAGTTAACTCGTACAAATGTGGATCTATGTCTGGATCACACTTGTTGCTACGCCTTGTGTTCTCTGTCTGCTGCACCGTTGTGTGAAAAGTGTCGCCCTCTGCTGATCAAGTTCACAGCTGCAAGTAGTCTGTTTCCATAACAACACACAAACATATCAGGAAAAGTATAACGAAATAAAGTGGCTAAAAGAAAAAACGATAAAGAAAACGTTCGCGATTCACGGCTAATGTTATTTAGTTTCGTTCATAGAGACAGAAACCTATCTTACCACAGCGCTTTGAAAGATTCAGTACCAGTTAAATGCTTTGTTTTTTGATGTTAATAACGATGCGATGTTAATGACTTAATAGCATGAGTGAGAATGAGCAAGACCACGGATAAAACATCTCTAGCAGAGGCCTTCGTACAGTTCCAGTAAGTAATCTATGCGTCTCATTACTGACTTAACATGGCCTCCTTTAGGTTTCATGGTCTATTCATGCTGTTTTGACTATTCTCGCAACTTTACAGAATTGAAATTAAAAGGAAAGAGATTCAAGATATTAAGGATGAGATACGCCAACTAGAAGATAAGAGTAAAGAGCTGATGAAAGTGGTAAGTGGTGACTATGTTAGTGAAGATGATGGTAATGAAGAAGAGGAAACACTTGTATCTGCAGCAGGAGCAGCTGAGAGAAAAGCAAGCCAAACATGCGCGGGAACAGCGGAGACTGATGAAGGAGATGGAGGGAAACCTGGAGAAAAAAGAGCGGGAAGATGAAGAGCTGCTGAAGGAAACGACGCAAGAGAACCTGCAGCTAAAACACATGCAAGAGAAAGAACTAGAAGGTACCTTAGTGACAAAAAACGGTCTGAGGGAAAAGTTACCACAAACAATTTAGTGTCTGTCGTGTTTTAACCTAATAAGGAATCTTTTTTTCTTCTCCTTTTGAACACAAAGGAAGACATATCGAGGAACGTTGGAAGCTTTTGACATCCATTGTATTTTTGTAAATGTTGGGATCCACACAATTCCTTCATGTTGTCCCAACGCAAATCTAATAAGTTAACTTAATTGTTTTACAAATTTAAGTGGATTGAACATAAAACAATTAGGTTGTCCCAAGAATTGTGTTGATTCAGCTCATTTTAATTAAGTCGTTTGAAGAATACCACAAATAATTTGTTGAGTGTATGAGTAAATATAGTGAGGAACGTAATTTTAGCCTTTAATTACACATACAAGTAAACCTACTTGAAATGCAATACAGTACAATACAATAATTCTAAACAACTCATCTAAACATTTGATAGATTTGTGTTGGTGTATTTTTGTGAACAATCGTGGTCTTTTTCAGAAAAAAAAGTAGTTACATTTACAGTAGTTAAATTTTTTTTTCAATTAAACGATATATTTAGTTCATAAAACAGACTTTTCATTTAATTACAGCTGTTTGTCATTGCACCTTACATGAAATGACTATAATTTTAATATAAAATTTTAGGTGTGTATATATATCAGCATAATAATGAGCATTATTAATCATGTTATTGTGTTATTTGCTGTTGTCTGTGCTGTGTGTGTGTGAGAGAACTGCACTGTAAGCTTGCAAGGCTGCAGGTGGAAGTGGAGAAACAGACAGCAGCACGAGACGCATGGCTGCAGTACAAGAACGAGGATAGTATAAAAGACCAGCAAAAGATACAAAAACTGGAAAAACGAATCGTCTTATCACAAATAACTTTCCACGATATATCAGGTGTGTTTTTCATCTTTTGTTTTTACAGCATTCAGAAAACAAAATTATTATATTGTATACAGTTATGGTCGGAAGGCATCATGCAGAATCAGCAAAACATTAATTATAAATAAATAAAAAGTTTAAAAACAATAATATATAGTATTAATGAGAAAACTGTTTCACGTAATAGATGTTTAAACAAAATAAAATACAAAATAATAGCACTATTTTTTTTTTTACAATAAATAATTTTTTTTTAAATGAAAAGGTTTACGTATACTTGATTCTTAAAGGGATAGTTCACATTTTGTCATCATTTACTCAATCTCCCACTTGTTCCAAAAGCCTATATTCTTCTGTTAAACACAAAAGAAGATATTTTGAAGAATGTTGGCAACCAAATAGTTGTGTTAAAAAAAAAAAAAAAAAGTAGTACATTTTCATATTTGGGGTAAACTTACCCTGTAAATCCTTACTGTACATGGATGATTAATGACTTATCTGGTTAAAAAGTATTAAGAATCAAGTCTAGCCTATATAAATTGAATAAGTATTGTGTAAATTCAGTAAATATGTTGTGGACTTTAAACATCTGCTATGTGAAACAACTAAATATTGTTTACTTTTTACAATTTCTCTTTGTACTTAAGAACATAACACAAACAATAATTCATAAAACATATCCAGAACATTTTCAGAAATCTCTTGTTGAAGCTACAGAAGAAAAAGAGCAAAAGCTTGTACAGGGGGTTGAGGAAGAAATTCTACTCACCACAAAGGTACTTCAGTCTTGTTTGAAGGATAACAAATAAGTCTGTTGTGAAGTTCTGAAACTGTCTTTATGATTTCAGAGAGCAACGGAATTACTTGATGAAGCCTGTATAACAGAGCTTGAAGAAACGGAGTGGCTAAAAGAACAGGTATGGTAATGTTTTAGCTTCTATACACATATAGTATTCATTAGATTATACCGTCCACCTAATCTCCCATTTCAGGTTCCAATATATATTGACAAAGTCACAGTATTGGAATTCATTGTCCAGAACTTACAAGAGGAGAACCTGGAACACATAAACACTCTTTCCCAAATAATCGATTCTCTAATTGGGTATGGGTTTTATCTTCTGAGCCGTAAGACATTTTTAGACTATAAGGTTTGAATTCACAGTGTTTTGTGTTTCTTTTAGCCCAGGCAATGCATTTCCTGTGCAATCTGGTAGCTCTGGGTCCCATGACACACAGAGTGCGGATGAGAACATAATGAAAAAATGCCTTGAGGAAACATCAGGTAATCCAAACATTCCTAATAATAGCAGCGTTTAGTCTAAGAATATAAAAAGGTTTAACTGAACACCTGGTGCCTTTTGCTATGCATTGCCATTTTATAATCGATAGGTGGCGCCATAAGAATAGAAAACCAGACCATGTATAATACTTGGAAAAACATTTGTAAGTTTGTTTGGCAAGTGGAAATATGTGGTTTGCTATGTTTGTTCAAAGGAGTTTAGTTTTGCCATCAATTTGTTTTCAGCCAATCACCTGCATTGTAACTGATTACTCCAGTCTGGAGATGGAAATTTGATATAATAATGAAAATGCTGAAATGAACAAGTTGCAAATCCTAGTAAAACGATGATTACGCTAGGATTACAATGGTTGACAGTGGGCTAAATCTAAGAATTTTTAAATAATTGCTTTATGTGTGAACAGCTTGTAACAATGCTTTAAAAACAAGACCTGTCCTTGGTTGTCTATAGCTGTTTCCATTCACTGATTTTTTAATGTGCTTTTTAGGACATTGCATAAAAAAACCTGAATAGATATGACTTCGTTGAGTCAGAGGCATTTTATTATCGTATAAGAAGATATGTGCATTCTCTTGAACACATGGGATGTAAAAAGTGTTTTATTGGCTTTATTAACATGGCACACAAAGTTTCTAGACTGAAATTTTTATGTAAAGGGGAAATCAAGCCATTGTGTGAGATAATGTCAATGTGTTACTTCAAAAACCAAACACATGATGGTGAACACTGCAAATTTGTGAAATATATGTGAGGAACTATTTAGCTAAACTCCTGACTGCATGAATTTAGAATTTTTTATATTTTTGCCATAGCTGTGTTTTAGCAGTTCCAACAGAGGCTTGCAGAGTTTATAGTGCTCTCAATGCTGCCACTGGTACTGTTCAGCTAATGGCAAAGTAAAGGAAGTCTTGTTATTATATCCGCAATACATTACAGGACAGCCGTGTTTTCATTACATCTCAAAACTCCATGTCCTCAGCAGTTTAATCTTAATGGTCTATAGAGCTAACAGCTACGTTGACTTTGGCCATCAGATGCCTTTCATTAATCACCCATAATTTATATTCCTTTCCAGAGCTGGTCAACAAGACCATAGACATATTTTGACCAACTCTAAATCCGACCATACACTAATGCTGGCCATTAAATACCTGTCATTAATCACCCATAATGCCTTTTCCTTTGCAGAGCTGCTCAATAGAGGCTTGTATCCCCACCAGACATTAGCAGAAGACGAAGAGACACAACAAAAGAGCGACGAGGCTGCGTCTGCTAGCACAACTCCATCCATTCCACCTGACATCACAGAGATGTTCAGCAGTCAGGCTAATTTCATGGTAAATCAGCTGCACTACATTTCTAGACAATACTAGCTCTGTTAAATTAAAACGAGTAAAGCTAGCATTAATAAACAGTCATTAATGTGAGAGACACTGCAGGTTAAAACATTGTTTTCATGCACGTCAATTTTGAGATTTTCTCTAATTGAAAGAAAACATCTTTTGTTTTAAAAACAGCTTTCTTTTGTTATAATTTATTAATTTACGCCTTTTTCTCCTGCACTCTTCTCTTATCTATATTTTGAAGGTTTTTATCAAGGGGTATGTATACATTATTTTATTTTACAAAAAAAAAAAAGTGAACATTTGTTTTTGTCAGTTCACAGTATTTTCAGAATTACAGAGTAATAAAAAGAGATTCCTAAAATCCCTTTTATAAAAACCTGTCTAAAAAAAATATTTTAAATCAGACATTTCCAAAATGTTTTGTGATCCTTAATGTAAATCAGTCAACTGGGGAAAAATAGTAACTTAATAAAAATGATTTTACCCCATTCACCTGCAGTGTCTCGCCTTCATTTTTGAATAGCAGTGAATGTATAACTATTAACACATCACCTCAAAAAGGGCCAACTGTGCCTGGGTTTAACAGATATTATCAGGCAAAATAGCCAGAAAGACACTCTTAAATAGGCCCTCTCAGTAATTCACTGGCGAGATAAGGCCTGTCTGTGATTTTCCCACTGCCAGTTCCAGGAGACATGGGCTAGAATATAGATGACATGAGCATAGATGAAGAACAGTCACTAGCCTTGTTAATGAAGCCAACTGGAACCTGCTTTAATCACAGCACATTTGTTTGTGTGAAGGGGCCGATACATCTGGGTCTGCTGAACGAGAGGCTGCTGTGTGTGGAAGGTAAAGCGTGTCCTCTGCATCCATCACAAGACCAGATAGAAAAGTGGACCGTTACCACAAAGATCATCAAGGACAAGTTTCAAAAGCCTGGAAAATCTGATGCACCTGTAAACAACACCTGTGAAACTCAGCAGTAGTTGGAAAACCATTTAAATAAATACATTTCTGTGAATATGAGATATTTTTCAAGAGTTCACACTTAGTTGATGATTGATTATGAAGCGACTTTGGCATGCTGTCCTGGGAGAGAGACCTAAGCTCATACGATCCTCGAGCCCGGGGCCTCTCTCCCGTTTGCAGGGCGAGAGGGGAGTTTGAGCTCAGGTAGCTCTCGAGAACTCCCACCCTTATTAGGGCTAATGACAAATTAGGCATTGCTATATAGAGATATACTGCTGGTTAAGAGCTCGACAATAGTGCCAATTTAGATTGATTCACTTATGATGCATGTCTTTGGACTGTGGGAGGAAACCGGAGAACACGGGGGCAACCCACGCGAGCACAGGGAGAACATGTAAACTTTGCATAGAAACGTCAACTGACCTGTTAAGGACTTGGACCAGTGACGTTCTTGCTGTGAGGCAACAGTGCTAATCACTGGGCCGCCGTGCCACCCTACAAAGGGAAAGGAGGAGGAGTAGGGGTGGAAGGGGGGATTCTTCAAGGCGAAGATAACTGAAGTAAGAAACTGGTTATTTATAGTGAGTTAGGAATCATCTGATTGGTGAATCATGCGTTAGCTAATGCGGGACCAGTCGTGATCAATCATAAGCACGTGCTCCTCTCGAAATTAGTTTATAAATAAACTTCAAAAATACACAAAACTACAAATGTAAAAAAAGGATAAAAATTAAAATACATTAATGGAAAATAAAAATAATAAATTATAATGAAATGCATTATTATATAGATATATTTGTATTTATTTCCACATCTCCATATAACATCCATATACAAACATAAAACAAAATCCAATGAATAAAGAAACACACCCTTAGTTCAGTGGAAGCTGCACTTTTATTGTAAATCACCCAAATTCTGCTTCATTTTTTGTCATATAAACAAAATAGAATCTGCAGGGATGATGCAGTAAATATGCTAAATCAATGGATAGAATCGCTCTCATATTCGGACCGTCCTTTGTGTTCTTCCTTACTGGACAGGGTTGGTTTTATGTACATGGAGCACTGATCAACAGCGCCCCCTTTCTGTCTACAGGAGCTACACCTAAACACTACCGACCCCATCCTGACACCTGCGTTCCTCATTCATATCCACACACTCGCACCCACAAACACGCGCGCGCAACTCTTCTTTCTCCAGGACGACCCGAAAACGAAGGCGAATCCGCACATTCAGGTCGAAAAGGCAGCCATATAACTGTCAAATGTAAAATAATGACATGCCAAGCAGAAAGCAATACAGATCGTCCCCAATGCAATGCCGCTGAATCACGAATGTAGTCCTTTGCTAAATGCGCCCTCACAAAAACCCACCCATAACCCCCTTGGGCACAGAACTGACTATGTGGCGTAATGATTGGTATATTTCATCCTATGTCCTTTACAAATGGAGGCTGGTGAGCATTTGAGCTACAAAGAAATTGCACTAGACATACAACTGCTTCTGAGAATACTTAGTGCTGTATCAGTCAGTTTATAGGTGTCCATTTCCCCCCATTTTTTATATTATATATTTATTTTTTTTTCATAATTCAGTCACTCAAAATCCGAATTATACAACCAATCATACCCATATGAATGGATAATTCGAAACACCTCCCATAAGGAAGATCTCAAAAAAAGAGAGAAAAAAATATTCATTTCTTTCATGTCCTCAGTGGGTAAATCATAAATAAATACAGACAATACACAAGAAATGTCTACTGCAAACTTCAACATAAAAAAATAAAGTAGAAATTGTGGTAAAACAGATGCTAGAATATCTAATTGGTGATAGTTAAATCAGGTAATGCTTGATTGATGATCGGATAAAGACAGAACTCCAACCCACAAATCCCTCCCCGATCCCTTGTTTCACCATTTCATGGGGGAAAAAAAAGGAAGTGAAGCCGTGATTGCATGAAAACCCACCACATTCTGGCACTCACGCTCTTTCAACACTCTTGTTTTCCGTTACAGACGCAGATCGGTTTGATAGCGGTTACTGCGTTACACAAAGTACAAAATGAGTCCTCCATGTCTGGAAAACAGAGTCGTAGCCCTCCCAACCCCACCCATCATATCCCATAATGCCCTTCCCACCCGTCCCTCTGATTCCTGTACAAGTGTGTCTCTGTCAAGAGTACAACAGCCAACTGGAGAGAGATTAAAGGTTTGAGATTTGCCGTATAATTCATCCTTGGGAAGAGTCGACCCTCCTACATGAACTGCATCTGGAATCAGAGAAATGTAGATTATTGAAGACGTCAAACTCCTTTTTTTTTTTTTTGTATATTTGACAGATTTTATTGGCATTATGATGAACTGAGAGATTATCTTGTTGTTGTGGATGACTGGTCAAGATAATTTATTAGTATTTTTTTTTTTTAGATGACCTCAATATGCAAATGTATGCAGTAAAGCAGCCAATCAATGATGAAATGAGTTTATGAAGCTGCAACTCAGGATTTGTTCTACAAAAAGGGGTCATGTCATGTAAAGGAGCCAATCATCGATCGCTATAGATTGACGTTCCTCCAGGAGAGGGGTTCTGAACAGACATGTCCTTTTGCGACAGTTTCTACAGTTGTTATGAATCCTTTAGGGTCGGCAAACACACTGGAATCTCAGCGAATACTTGCTTCACAGTAGGCCTGTCACAATTATCAATATATCGACTTATCGCAGAACACATTGACATGACCTCAATCATTTTTGGTGATGCAATATATATCGCCCATATAAAAAAACCAAATCTAGCAGCATTTTAGCTACTTTGCAACTTTGTGTCAGTATGGTAAATCAGTGTCAGTGTCAGTATGGTTAAAAAAACAACAAAAAAAAACACTATAGTATTTACTATAAATTACTATAGTATATTTTCATGGGTGCCTGATGACTGAAACTAGATCTGGTAGCAGATATCGCAGCCTCTGTTACTTTTTACCTTGCACTTTTTTGTTAACATTTATTATTATTTATTTAGGATATGCGTTTTCACATTCTGATTCTAATGCCTAATTATTAAAATGACTCAAATTAAATTAAATAAGAATGAAATATTTTCCCAGTGATGGGTTGCGGCTGGAAGGGCATCCGCTGCGTAAAACATATGCTGGATAAGTTGGCGGTTCATTCCGCTGTGGCGACCCCAGATTAATAAAGGGACTAAGCCGAAAAGAAAATGAATGAATGAATTAAGAATGAAATACATAAGTGTTCTTTGGAAGAGTGTACTTGCATTGTGATTATATTATATTGTCATTCTGGCATTATATAATGAGTGGCATAAAATGGTCTTAAAATGACAATAATATCGTTTATCGCAATATATTTTGGTGCAATATATCGTACGACAAAAAAATTGATGATGTGATGATGTGACAGGCCTACTTCACAGACATGAGAAATATATCCACGTAAAGTCTGAAATCTCTACTTTTAAATGAACCAACCACACTTGAAATCAATTTTTTTTTTGGTTTTGTAATCTGTATGAAACGAATGCAAGGTACAGTCAGTCCCTTCAAACACACATAACATGACAGCAACTACTCGAACAAACAAACAAACTTTAAGCAAAGTGGTCGTTGTCATTTTGGGAGAGATTTGCCATCAAGACCAAGTTGGGAATTACTTCAGAAGACCAGCGCAATAGGACGAGGCATTATTAAGAGGATTATAATGTGCATAACGAAGAAGTGAAACGTTTAGAAACGAAACTTAAGGGACAGTTGATGTTTAACTTTAATGGTGATTCCAAATCTGAAATTTAATGATAAGCTTGGCAAACAGTTTTGGAGAATTAGTTGTTTCCTCTTTCAAACAGAATGCCCGAGCATACTGTGCAAAAGGCATTTCAAAGATGGCCGCAGAGTGAAATGACTTGCCTTAAAGGGACTTTGGCTATTTGCAGAGCATAGTTTATACTTTGAGAATATTTTAAAAGGCAATGCATTTTGCAGTATGCATAAAGCAAGTATTCAAATCTAAACTTTAGAATACATTGGCTATGATGTTGGGTCTTTGAGACATACTTAAAATACTCCAATATGTTACAAACAACAGCGCACAATTAATGTCCAAGGCTTCAAAATTTCACCTGTGTTCACAGTCACTACTTCTTTACATTGCGAGTTTAACACATTTAATTCTGCATGACATGACCCCTTTACACAAGGGAAAACAGAACACCACATGCATGGTTTGTAAATGAATGTCAAGAGCTCGGTGCTACACCCCTTATAACATAAAATGACACAATTTAAGGAACATCATTTCAACAGAAGCTGAACGCTTACAAATCACATCACCATGACATACAGAAAATATTAGTGTTGCAGTATTTGGAGAAATACAGGAATCAGAGTTTTGACAATAGAAACGCTGTAATAGAGCAAGAAGCTGTCGATCACACACACACGCACACACAGCAGACATCCTGTACCTAAAGACGATCTAAAGGAAATCCTTCATAGACAGCTGTGCAAAAGGGTCCTGTCCTGGAGCTCTGAGAGGACTTGAACTGGAAGGACTAGAGGCTGTAGAGAGCTAGTTCAGAAAGAATGAGAGAGATTGAAAGAGTCCGAGGACAGACAGAACACACTCTCTCTCACACACACACACAAGAGGGAAATTCAAAGCCAGAGAATAAAAGATGTTCAGAAAGAGAAAAGCTCTATGCACTAAAACCCCTGCATTCAGTGCCATTTTCCTGAGCTAACACTGGTACAGAAATGAAGTAGGGGTGGTGGGGACACGATATGTATTTGGAGCTGAGAATTTGGTGCAGGTGTGGAATGCATATCTATTCCCCAGAGATGTGTGAAGGCGACAATGCTAGCTTTCATATTCAGAACAGAGCGGCGATGGCACATGAGGGTGGACAAACTAGAGCGTATTCTGAATAAAGCCTAGAGCAGCTTCTAGAATAGAGTGTGATCAGTCAGGGTTGAGCTGATGCCTCTATTCCAAGGAGGATCATGGGGCTGGATAAATGCAAAAACATTTAGCTGAGACCTATGCATATTACTCTGCTCTAAAAAGTTTAATGGATTAAGATGTGGTCCCATTAGGAAGCTTTTTGGCGAATTTTTGCAGGCTAAATAAGTTGGTTCATAAGGCGATGAAGGCAACTCACAGAGGTCACTTTCAAACCAAGCAACGTCACGTTGGGTAATTGGTGAATCTGTGTGAATTTAAGACACTAAGGTGCCATTTAGCACTAGTGAACTTTGTTTTAAAGCATATAAGTTTAGTTTCAGTTGATGCTAGTCTTGCATTTTTGACCTTCTGAAGTGGAAATGCTGGTGTTCTGTTTCAGTGTGGATGGACCAAAAAGCATACTTTTGAAAGCATACAGTGCCTATAGAAAATCATCATACCCTGTGACAATCTATACCTTTACTGAAATTACACCCTGCTTTCAAAAAACCTTCAGGATAAAATTGTATGAAGGCACAGGTTAGGAGAAGGCTACAAAAAAACATTTCAAAGGCTGGAAAAATTATTTGGAATGTGATTTGATTTCAGACTGTATAACAAATAAAGTAATTATTCCAAAGGGGTATGATGATTATCTATAGGCACTGTAGGTGCAGCTGTCCACAATCACTTTCTGACTGATATAATTCTAAAATTCGGTAAAAAAAAAAAAAACACTTCTTTTAATGTTTCTTTTACTTTGTAAATAGCATAATAGTTTAGAATAGTTTTAAATGCCATAAGCATATTTGATTATCTAGAAAAATAGATCAGCCTCTTGACAAAATGTAAAAAAAAAAAAAAAAAAAGAAACTCTTTTGACAGATTTAAACATGCTAAAATTAAATTAGACTACAATGATCAAGCTCTTTTGGTGGAATAACAGCATATAATCAAATAATACATTTCATTTTCCAGTGGCACAGCATGCTTTTTGGTTGGGATTTCTGGGTTTCCCCCAGTGAAGTAGTCCGCTTTATTTGACAGATTACAAATCCCTGGTTGTTATCAATGTTAAATGTAAAATTCAGCAAAATTTAGTTCATTTTCAATAGCATAGCAATGTGTAAAACTCAAAGCAACTTTCTGCTAACTAATGCAGTGAATTTAATCAAGTCAATCATTTATTTATTTTTTATTCAAATTTTTTTTTTAATTTAAGGAAAAATTGAATAAATCAAATGAAATCACACAAAATTACCAATCACTTAGACTGCAATCACAAGGGGTGGAATTCATCTGCAAAAATTCACCAAACAACAATAAATATGACCACATCTTAAGGCTTCCAGACTTGTGGTAGATACCAGTTTGTGGTAGTCAAGTGGTCATACCTGTGCCCCTGACACCGGGCCAAAGGGATTGGCAGGCCGCATCACAGGTTGTGTGTACATCATTGTGGGCTGAGTCATCATGCCCATGGAGCCCATTTGAGGAGGCTAGAATGACAATAATACCAAAGTTAATGTATAGATAGAGGAATGTGAGTCAGTCTGAAGCCACTGTTGTCATCTGATCAGACTGGAGTTTGTGTTGAACTCCACCTTAGTTAACAGACAATGAACCTCCATTTTTTTGTTGTATTTGCCTTCTTTCCTTTTTTTCCTTTTCATTTACTTTAGTTCTGCTCTTTCAACACTAAGAAAAAACTGAGACAGATACAGGAACTAGACTAGAGGATCCAAAATGGATGAGTCATGATGGCAGTTACATAAGTGCAGATGCTGTTATTTAAGAGCATCATTTACAGAGCACCTTCCTCTCTTTTAACCATGAACCAAAGCCTGTGCTGTTTTACCTGCATGGCTCACTCAACCGCTATTATTGAGTTCTACTGAAAAAGCTGTGCAACTCGGAAAGATGGTTAAACTAATGGGGGGAAAAAGATATCTACATTAAAAAAAATGATGGCAGTGCCCTCTTAAATAGAATTGATTTTAAATATAGTTCAGAAAAGTTACAAATAAAATGTGTAACTAAATATACTCAACTATAATATTCAATATATTAAAATATGTAACATTTAGTGTTAACAACTACTATTAATATAATAAAACATATATAAAAATATTTAAATTATTATTATTATTTTAAAGAAATTGTGTTTTTATATATTTAACAATAATAACAACAACAACAATAATGTATCAATAAAATATTTTTCTTGCAAATAAAACGTACAATTTATAATTATAAAATCAAAAGGTGCTATATGGACACTATAACGTGCATCACAGAGAAAACATATATTAGAAATAACCTTAAAATACAGATTAATAAAATACAGGTGCTATATCAGGTAAACAAATATTAAAATGAAATTATGATTTAAAATTAATTAATATGACCTAATGATAGTTATTTTGGTTACACTGTATCAGGACACTATATTAGTGTATCTAAACATTTAAGTACTGAGTAATATTAAATAACTACATATACCTACTATATGTTACCTAAAGCTAAGAACTTATAGAGCGATGTAGCCAACCTGCTAACATAAAATGAGGGGAACTAAAAATATTATAATAATCTGTCTCAGTAATGTTGACCTATGCTGAATGAAGGACTCTAGAGGGCCCTTCATAGTGTTCACTACACCCACACTGCACTCCTGGGACTGACGGCATCACTGCACACTCTCAATATACAGCCAATACTTCTGACACTGATGGAGTGACTAATGCACAAACCCCCCCCCTTCACACTCACCATCGCGTATCCCATCATTCCTGTGGGCGTCGTGGCAGGGAAGGCCATCACTGAGGGAGCCTAGAGGACACATTCAGTGTTAGAGCACAAATACCACAGGTAAAACATCACCAGGTTTATTCTTAGCATAAAAGAACCATTCTTCTCAAAACCTGAAGTGAGAAATTTCCAACCATGAGATCACAACTGCCTCAGACTGGCCATCTCAGTTTCCACGTTTACACACGCTGAATAAAGGACACTTTGTGCAAGTGGATGCTTTTTAAGGCGAGACCCTGCAGTTGAATAGGCTATAACGCCAACTAAACTTCCCCAGTCACATTAACATTTTCAATTATTTTGTTGTATTATAAGTTTAGAATTTTTTTATTTTTAAATATGCAAATTAGACACTTTTTAATTAAATATGTACTAATTTTATCACTACTATTCTGAAAACAATGGAAATTCATTGTTTTTGTAGATAAAAAAAATTTAGAAGGCAAATTATGTCCGAACAAATCAGAATACAGATATCAATAAAACGTTTGGTGAAGTGGAGATTTATGGCTTGAGAAAAAAAGACTTTAAAAAATATGTACTGTAACAAATATATATGGAAACAGATTGATAACGTGTGATAAAAGAAACATTTGAAAGTGTTTTCTTTGCATTAGGATGGAAAAGACAGGTGCAAAAAAACAATCCTTCTGCCTGCAATCTCTAGCTTAAAAAAAAATTATTCGCAAAAAATGCTCAAGTCTTTTAGCTTCCTCTTGTAACGGAGACCCGGTCACATCTGGGAAACATTATAGATGTCTTTTTACACACTCCAACCAGAGCATCAGACCAAGAATACAGGCAAGGAGACAGAGAGGAAGAGAGCGAGTGTGTGTGCGCGTATGCTCTTTGAAGGCAGAGTGATTAGTTGCAGGTGCAGGGCTCTGGTGGAAGAGAGAAGCTCTTTGTGAAGGAGCTGTGAGATCCTCAATGAGGCCTTCCGTGGCCACAGACACACTTTTCTTTCCACTCATGCACTATTGAAACAGACTCCAAATGGCCTCTAAATTCAGGGGAGGATCAGTGACCAAATGACCAATAAATTGTAAAATGAACAGACTGAGGTCATTTACCAAAAAAATATGATAACTAAGTAAATGTTAGAATAGAGAACGGTTTAGATATCTCATTAGGTTTTGTTGAAATATATAGTTGTGCATCATCTGCATAGCAGTAAAAGCTCATTCCATGCTGTCTAATAAAGTCTCCCAGGGACAGCGTGTATATACTGTAGAAAATAGTAAGAGGCCCAAGCCTATTCCTGTTCTTTGAGCAAAATCAATCCAACCTTAAAGGATTAGCCACATTGAAAAATATATATTATAAATGTTTTGTTTGTCCAACCTGAATGTAGAGCCATAATTTATCCACTGCATACAAAATAGAAGTTGCATTTCTCCCTGAATTTTTTTGTTATAATGCAATTATGAAATGGGACTTGTGGGAAATGGGTCTTTGTTTTTGTTTTTCCTCTTCATAACAATTCAGTTATTTATTTTTCCTCCTCATTAGTTTTAGCACAAAAATAATGATAAAACCTACAATCTAGAATCTGGCTCAATAATCTTGTGATTTGGACAATGCTGTAAAATGCGATAAAGAACTATACAACAGTAGCATGTGTACGATATAGTTTTACGAGAGTATGAACCTGTTTTTGTATGAGATTTACCAACATCATTTTAGTCAAAATTTAATTTATAACATCAGTCATAATGCTTGAAATAACATATTTTTGTGACCCAATATGATTTCATATCACAGCATGATGATGAAAACACTATTTTATGAGCATCTTTTTTTTTTTGATGCCTTTACTTCAGCGCTGCACATGTGGATTTTATGCATGGTGTCGCCATCTAGCTTCCAGTATGAATGAAATCTTTGATTTATTAATAACAATATTAATAATAATAACAAAAACAAAACGCAGGGAAAAAAATACTTCTTCATAAAGATATGACTTTTTGTTTCTCAGTGAATATATATGAATTGTGGCCGTTTTAGGTCCGTATTGTGCATCATGCAAGGCACGTTAAGGATCTGAACTCAACAACTGTTGGAGTATCTAACAACACTGAACTTTGCACACTCCTCCGCTGGAAACACTAGCCCATTAATTGACGCCAAAATGACTATGGTTGTTTGCTGATGGCGATAAACAAATGAAACGGATGAGAGGAAAGGGCAGAGGAGGAACAGAGGTGCCAGCCATGCCGAGATCACATCTGGTTAGATCAGCTCATGGGTTTCACTCAAACAACAACTGTGACTAAAGCAGAGGCGGTGGTGTTAATATTCTCTTGCATTTCAGAGAACGCTTCAACTCAACATTTGGACTTGCGTATTGTGGGAAAAGCATGCCATTCTGTTTATTCCCCCGGATGAGAACAGTTACACAACGCAACAAACACAATTAGAAGGCGAACAACACAATAACATCGCACATTGTAGGCTCACACAAACACAAATGTAAACACAGACAAGACACAATGCATTCCAGCTGCTCTGAGTGTGGATTAAAGCTCTGTTCCAAACAATAGTGTGCTGCCTATTTAGGTGCCATTCCAAGGAAATAGATGGCAAATTGATGAATCATAAGATGGTTAACTTTGAACAGAAAAAAATGGAGAATCAAATGTATATTTTAGTGATACAAAAATAATTAAATTACATAAATTATATTATTTACACTCACCGGCCACTTTATTAGGTACACCTTACTAGTACCGGGTT
This sequence comes from Danio jaintianensis, assembly GCA_903798115.1. Lineage (NCBI taxonomy): Eukaryota > Metazoa > Chordata > Actinopteri > Cypriniformes > Danionidae > Danio > Danio jaintianensis. Next base: position 11,397,477 of record CAIGQV010018202.1, read on the forward strand.
GGACCCCCCTTTTGCTTTCAGAATTGTAATTGTAGCCTCAGTTTCCTGTTCTTAGCTGACAGGAGTGGCACCTGGTGTGGTCTTCTGCTGCTGTAGCCCATCCGGCTCAAGGTTCGACGTGTTGTGCATTCAGAGATGCTCTTCTGCATACCTTGGTTGTAACGAGTGGTTATTTGAGTTACTGTTTTCTTTCTATCAGCTCGAACCAGTCTGGCCATTCTCCTCTGACCTCTGGCATCAACAAGGCATTTGTGCCCACAGAACTGCCGCTCACTGGATATTTTCTCTTTTTCGGACCATTCTCTGTAAACCCTAGAGATGGTTGTGCATGAAAATCCCAGTAGATCAGCAGCAGTTTCTGAAATACTCAGAGCAGCCCGTCTGGCACCAACAACCATGCCACATTCAAAGTCACTTAAATCACCTTTCTTCCCCATTCTGATGCTTGGTTTGAACTGCAGCAGATCGTCTTGACCATGTCTACATGCCTAAATGCATTTGCTGCCATGTAATTGGCTGATTAGAAATTTGCGTTAACGAGCAGTTGGACAGGTGTACCTAATAAAGTGGCCGGCGAGTGTAATCAGGTTTATCATTAACTGAAACCATACATTTTGGAGAAAACTATTTGTAAGAGAAATGTAATTACACATATAAATTTTATATAAAATCACGTATACAAATCTGAACTAAGAAACTGCTAAAGTTTGGCGTAATGTGAGTATAGGATGCCACACTTGCTGAGATGTTCACAGTTAATGATAAACGCAGATAAAGAAGGAAATGAAATGAATCAATGAGTCAAAGTTCCACTGACATGATAGTGAAGCAGATTAAGCAAATGTTTGCATAGAAAGGCGAGTAAAACAGTAAACTTCCCTCTCCATTGACAATCAGACACCTACAAAACAAATGTTTGCATTTTGCTATCCATTTTGTTTCTGTACGTCATCCAACCACAGAATGATATTTTGGCCAGATTCTGTTTTTTTTACTTATGTACAGCCTTTCAAGTTATGCTTTCTTAAAAGATATTTGCCTATGTAGACAGCAAGGCAGTTCACTGGTGTCTGGAACAGAGCCTGTGTTTGAGAATCTCCAGCTTTTGTCCATCTACTGGTTTATGACAGCTGTTTCTAGCACAAGTTTGGTTTGTCCGAGTTAGAGAAAGCACACATTGTTGGCCTCACCATGGTGGCAGGATTCCATGTTGTGGTCGGAGCCGTCTTTGGTTGCCAGTTTGTTCCTCCTGTTAACTTCTTCTCCCCAGGTTGACTCCAGTGGATGTCACTAAGGAGGAAAAGAAGAAACAATAATAAGTTAAGTTATATGAAACCAAAGAATTAGGATTGAGATGAGCAGCAAATATTCATACTTTTTTGCTGTTCCGTTTCCAATACCGAGATCTGGAAGAAGCAGAAAACTGGTTAATATAATGCCTTCCATGGTGCTATGCTATATTCATGTATACAAGATCCTGAATCAATAAACAACACTAAAGTCACTGTTCCTAATTATTAATTCTAGAATACAGAGTACAGAGCATACCTTGCGGAGTGCGGAGCAGGAAATTAATAGCATTTTTATTTTTACTTTCCAGGTTTGCTGGGCATTTTTGTTGTAGGGCTGCAGAATTTGTAATCATAAATGCAAAAACCAAAAAATAAAAAAATAAAAACTTCCTCCTAATGAATACTACTTTAATATTTAATTTGAAACAACATATCTTCTTAAGCTGCGGTCACACTGAACTTTTCCACTGACTTCCATTCAAACGCACGCGAATGCGTCAGACCGGAAACGCAAGCTCTTGCGACAAGTTTCGCAGTTCGCTGCATTGCAAAGTTCAAGCTTGGTGAACTCTGACCTGCGAAATCACATCATGTGACTGCGTGAGATCAATCAAAGATCAAAACATGACCTCTCTGGACAGAAATTTAAAACATGGACCAATTGCTCACTTTTTTAAATGTCTAATCATCTTGTTTAATCCCGCCTCTTTTCGCAGCGCCGTACAACAGAATTTCGCATACTCAAACTCTAGTGTGACCGCAGCTTTAGTAATTCCAAAATAATGCTTTTGACATATACAGAGTAAGTCATAATTATTAGCCCTCCTGTGATTTTCTTTTCTTTTTCATACATTTGTCAAATGATGTTTAACAGAGCAAGGAATTTTTCACAGTATTTCCGATAATATTTTTTGTTCTGGGGAGTCTTATTTGTTTTATTTTGGCTAGAAATTGTTTTAGAACCATTTTAAGTTCAATATTATTAGCCCTTTTAAGCAATTTTTTTTTTTTCAATTGTCTACAGAACAAACCATCGTTATGCCATGATTTGCCTAATTACCCTAACTTGCCTAATTAACCTAGTTAAGCCCTTAAATTTCACTTTAAGCTGAATACTAGTATTTTAAAAACAATTGTGTAAAATATCTAGTAAAAACATGACGCTCACTGCCCACTAGGTTGGCCAGTGAAGAATCCAAGTCATCGGAGACCAGTTTGCCAGAGAGCTGGGAGCTGGGCATCAGACCCTGGTTAGGAGAGGTCACTGTGGGTTTCAGGATGCCACCTAAAATATCATCTTAAACAAACACAGGACAGGGAATGGGAGAGGGACAAAAGACGAGGACAACAAATACAAACACAAAAAGCGCAGTTAGGTTTGGGTGGAGTGAGAGGCAGCCACCCTCACAGCAAATGTTGCAGGACTGAAAGTGAAAGAATGTGGGTAAAACCTTGTGAAATCAACTCACCCAGACATGCAGTGCCATGCAAAGCCAGCAGGCCAAACAGATCAAACCACACAGTGAGAGGAGAGAAAGAGGACAGAATGAGGAACATCCTAAAACATCAGCTTGTGATCTTATCTTACATGAGGATCACTTTTTAAAGGGCTGGTTCACCTCAAGATGAATAATCTGTCATCTATTACTTACTCTTATGTTGTTCCAAACCAATTTTGGCTTGGGTCATCATTCATTGTAAATATTATTCACATAAAACTGCTCAAAATGTTTGAAAAGACAAATCAAGTGGTTTAATAAAAAAAAAATACATTTTCTTTATAGGACAAAGAGATTTGGAAAAATCAAACCTCATGGGTTCTTTCAAAAGATGAAACGTTCTGCGTAATATGCAACAATAAACCTTATTGGTTCTCACGAGTCATGCAAATATACTTGAGTTCCTATGACAAAAATTACACTCTGTAAGCATTTATTGATGAATGTTTATGTGTAAAAGTGTGGTAAAAAGCGAACACTTTCTCCACAAGACTTGGATTAAACCACTTCAGTTTATGTCTGAAACATGAGTTTGGGTCAACACTTTTTCAAAGCAATTGCAATGGCATTTAAGGTAAGTTAAAGTCAATTTTGTTAATGTATCATATTTACATCCAAAACAGTATGTAATTATTTTTCTCAAACTGGCAATGTGTCGTCCACTTCTGATTGGATCAATAAAAATGCATTGTAGTTCCATGTGTAAAAAAAAAGGCAATTAACACCAAGATTCCAGTAAATGAATGCTACAGTTTTTGTTTAATAAGAAGCCTGTTTTATTGTGCCACTGCAGTGGAAGTATTAAAGTCTGCATGAACTGGAAGTTGCAGCAGACTTTTATATCAGTATGATGATACAATTCCAAATGAAATGAAATACTGAATAGATGGTGGGTTTTTATTTTACTTTCACTCAGAGAAAACTAACAGTTGGAGCTAAGCATGTTTGATATAAGGTTGGTGGCTAAGCATATTTTGCCCAAGCCGTCAAACTGACATCACCAGAGAAGAACTACCAATCCAGAGTGGAAAAAAAATGGCTAGATTTGATTAAAGATTTAAATTTAATGGATTAATTGCTCACCCTAAGACTAACAATGTGCAAACTAAACATTGTAATTTTTTCATTCCATGCAGACTCTGTTTTGTTGGTAAAGCAAGCTCCAAACATGCAATAGTGGATCAATAAAAATGCATCTTAGTTCCATGTGTAAAAAAGGCAAGATTCAAGTAAATTTGCTACATTTTTGTTTAATAAGTAGCCTGCTGCGCCACCGCAGTGCAAGTGAACTGAAAGTTGCAGCAGACTTTTATATCAGTATGATGACACAATTCCAACTGAAATGGAATATTGAGTAAGGGGTGGGTTTTTATTTTTTTGCTCCTCCCATCTTTTACTTAGATGGAGCTAAGCATGCTTGATATAAGGTTGGTGTCTAAGCATATTTTGCCCAAGCTGTCAAACTGACATCACCAGAAAATATTGAATGGATTAATTGCTCACCCTAAGACTAACGATGTGCAAATTAAACATTGTAATTTTTTCATTCAATGCAGATTCTATGATTTGTTGGTAAAGCAAACTCCAAACATGCAATAGTGAGAACATTACACAAAAGAGATCAAGTGTTTAAACACACTGTAATCCCTTTCTTATAACAACACCACAGCAAATGTCTATAAAAAGAGGCATATAATAAAAAAAAATTTAAACAATATTTTTACATATAAAAACATTTTCACGTGCTAGTTCGGCTCTGTTAGCTAAAGTGTGGGGCATGATTGCCTTCATAAAGACCATGAAAACACATTTTTACTTCAGCACTGAGATGGATGTGAAGCATCATTTAAAAAGCAGTGAGTGAATTAGCAACTAGGTTAACTTGTCTCTTACCAGCAGAGTCTGTGCTGTTGGCGACCGACTTGTTGCCGAACACGGAGTCAAAGTCGACATTAAGGCCTGTGGAATTGGGAGGCTGAGCTGCGGGAGGTGCAGAGAACCCTGTGTTAGAGAAAACAAGGTCAGAGCTAGAAAAACACACCACAGGCTGCTTCACCTACACACAACTGAGTGCTGGAGAGATCAACACATTTCAATCGGTGCTTAATGGTTTCCGCCGGTTCACGTGTGATGGATAATTGCGGTCATTAATTCAAATGGATCAATTCTGTTGTAGTTGACAGACTTCCAGAAATGTAGCTGTTTGACTGGGTCGCCCACGGCAACTTGCTTGTATAGTTGTTTCCACATGTTTGTAGCATCAAAAGCTAACTATAATCATGTCAGCTCATCCTCTTTTTCACTATACTTGTAAAGGTTTCACCTAGCATTATCCTCCTTTAATATAAGCTTAAAAAAACCAACAGCATACATACTTTTATAAGAAACATAAATTTCACAGAGAATGTATGTATTAACAGTATATTAAAACATCTGTTTCTATTTTTCCAAAACAACAATCTGTAAATGAGGGAAATAAACGTGTTATAGATGGGACCAAGAAAATATGCGAGTTTACAGTATACAACATACTTCGTAGAACTTTTGTGAATTAATCCTTGTGTGCTGTTGGGGATGTTTTCATCCACTCTGGGGTGATTTTGAGGATTAATATGGCCACAACCTTCTCTGTGTTTCAGCAAATGCAATGACTTTTGGTGACAAGATTTTTTTTTTTGACACATATTTTGGGAAAATGCTTTGAAAGTTTTAAAAATTCAACAATGCACTCTGGGCAAATTGACTACCCTTTGGTTATGTTAATGGCTGTTTTTGCCCCATTGACTTCCATAATAATGAAATTTTTTTATTGCAAAGCCATGACAGCATATGATCATGCTTTCTTGATTGTTGGTGGTTTTTCCTGTTGGCAAGAGGTCAAATGTAAAATTTTTACTGTTGATCATCAGTTGCAGTGCAAAAAAAAATAAAAATCTTAGTTTCTGCCTTTTATATGGAGTATAGTGTGTGCGTGTGTGTGTGTGTGTGTGTGTGTGTGTGAGAGTGTGTGTGAGAGAGAGAGAAAGACCTTTGCGCACATATCTTGATATGTCTGGGAAAATCAAAATAAGCAGCTCAGCTCTCAGAACATAGTAAACACAGTAGGTGTATTTATGTACACACATCTGCTGTTTTCTCCATAGAACTCCATATAAAAGCCAGAAACTTCTTTTGCACAGGCCTATCTAACGGGTTAATGCTGCCAACTGATAATCAACAGTAAAAATGACACATTTTACCTCTTCCCAGGGAAAACCACCAACAATCAAGAAAGCATGATCATATGCTGTCATTGCTTTGCAATCAAAAAATTTCATTATAATGGAAGTCAATGGGGCAAAAACAGCCACCAACATAACGAAGGGGTAGTCAATTTGAACAGTACACAAGAGTTAAACTGCACAACCCCCCGTAAAAAAAAAATAAAAATAATAATAATCAAAAGGATAGTAGTTGGAAATGGCTCACTATAGAACAAAAAAAGATTTAATTTATTTTACATTAATGAGGGAAAAAAGCTTTGTTATGGATGTGACAGATGTGAAATTGGCACTTGTGTGACTGACAAATAAAATAGTTTAAAAATGTTGACAGATTTACAATATATTTACAGTACTGTAAAATAAAAGCCTACACGAACAACTTAAAAAGAGTTTCGCTACTTGGTGAAAACACAATTTGTTTTCATGGCAAGGTTGAATTTTCATGGACTTGCTCAAATAGAGATTAATTGCAATGGTCTACATTTTTCCATTATTAATTAGGCTAAGTTAAGGTAACCTCATGTCTCCCGAATGTCTGAATGGACATCAAACCTGTTGCTGCCAGCTCAACAAAAGCAAAGACAGGACAAGAGACAGCTGAAGAACTCAGAAAGAGAGAGAGAGACCGGCCGAAGGGACGGCACTCACCTCCAAATAGTCCAGCTACAGTGGAGGGCTCAGAGTGGAAGAGAGGAGTGTTAGGATACGCGGCCGGAGAGCAGAACGAGTCTGACAGACCCAGAAGAAAAGCACAGGACAGACAGAAATGCAGAAGTTAGTGAAGTGAGACAGGAATAAACAATTAAAACAAAATACAACAATGGCAGAATATTTTAAGCCTGACAACTAAAGTCAAGAAAGTGGGAAAAAAACAACAACATAAGTAAAGGAATAAAATGGGGTAAACAGAACTCAGAAGGGAACCATGGGTTCACTACGTTCCTGAAGTGAGAACACATACATCACGCTTGGACATCTGTACCTGAGAGGAAGCAGCCCATCCCAACAGGGGGCTCGACAGGGGACGCAACAGAAGAGCTTGAATCAATAAAGGGATTGTAATTATCTGGAGAACCAAGAAACGAATTTGAAATTTGGGAATGAAAAAAACAACAAAAAAAAACAACAAAAAAAACTTAACGCTCTAAGGATGTGGGGAAAGCAAAAATGGGGAAAAGGAAAAGCCATAGCAGGTTGCAAAGCACAAGAAAGCACGTTTTTGAGTAAGGTGGTCTAGAGACCATAGAAGAAAGCCTCTGAAAATAATGTAAAAAAAAAATAAGTCAAAAGAAATTATTTGAAGTTCAATGGAAAGGTTAAGGTGATAGATGCTAAACCTAATGTTGTTGCTGTATTTTTTTTTTTTTTTTTAAAACCCCAAAACAAGAAAATTTGTAAAAATAAATAAAAAATCTTGTTGTAATTAATAATTGCAGTGAATAATGACCAATGTTTTAATGTTTTCACAAAATAGCATTTCTGGACTTTGTAAAGAGAAGTAATGGTATTGTTATCAAAAGCATGCACTTTGAAACCAGAATCCATGTTTTTATTCCCCTAAAACCCTGTGTAAATAAAACAAAAATAATTCACACAATGGTCCCACGCAACATGTGCCATGTATTTTGAGAGTTCTGTAATGAGTTTGGTGAAATAAAAAATACTTTTTATTTGTCTTCAGTGGCCTTTCATGAAAGTGTAATGAGACCGTTCATTCTGAATCAACACAGTAAACACGCATACAGCACCTAGAAGTTATATCTCTGGATCAGTGGTCAGATGATAATCAGAATGACATGAGATGAAACTGATAAATTGTTGCAACAAACACAACAACTAATTTACCTCAGCAAAGAAGCCACATTTTTGATCATCTTGATTTCTCACAACTTGCACACCTTTTCTGGTAGTTTCGGAGTCTAGACTCCTAGAGTCTCGAAACGTGCAAGCATTTGTGAAGACTGACAGTCTTTAGCAAACCCAGACTCCCACAACACAAAATATATGGCATGTGTGTCACATGGGGAAATTTGTACATTTTTATTTTGGTCACTATTCACTGCCAGTATATACAGACGAGCAGAATTTGTCCTCAAAAAGGGCATACAGCATTAGAACAACAACAGGGTCAATAATTATTCTTAATATTAATTTTAGGGTAATCTAACCCATTAAGTGTGGGCAAAAAGGACCACCAAACTCAAATAGGGTGTATATGTGTGTGTGTGTGTGTGTGTATATATATATATATAGAGAGAGAGAGAGAGAGAGAAAGAAAGAGAGAGAGTTTATATCTTAAGCAGTTAATTTGATTATAGCCTTTCTCACTCTTGATCACACTCATGTACTTCTACCAGTATTACTAGATCACAGAAGCCATGTCACCCAGAAGCCATGTACAGCTGTACAAACACAAACACGCAACAAACCATCTGTCCATCACTCTCTCTAATGTGTTATTGTTCTCTCTGAGAACATAATAAATAAAGTCCCAAGCCGAGAACAAACTCACAGAAGCTAGACCTCCTTTATTGTTTTGTTTTTTATACGATTACAGTGAAGCACACAAACACTGGCTGAGTTTTAAAACCTAGGCTGTGTTCAGAAAACTAGACTACCATACTTCTCTCACCATTTAATATGTAAATAATACATATAAATTATAATTATTTATATTACCTGCATTTGCTAAAAACAACAGGAAATAACAATGACAAAAATAGTTTTAATCTAAACACCAATTAGATTGTTCTATACTTAGATTAACTAGAATTACGTTAAATTAATGTGTTATTGTTTGCTTAATTATGTATGAATTCATAAACATCACTGTATTTTGTTCACATAAATGTTTTTATTCTCTGTCTTTCTTTCTTTGTATTGGTACTCTGACCAACAGAAGTAAACCAATTTAATGATACAAACAATTACAGTAATGATAATGAAGTTATAAACAAGAAACAACTGATGAACAAACTACAAGTGAAACTAATTTCTTGTTCTTGTGGACTAACTGGATTTATAAGCTATGAGTTTGAGTAAAATGTTAATAGTTGTTTAATTTAAAAAAAGGTCTGTTATAATTTCTTCAATGTCAAATAATAATATTGTCATTTAGAGCATTTTTAATGACATTAGCAAAAAAATCTGGGTAATTTAACCAAGCATTGATGTGTTTACTCTTATACTGTAAAATAGGCCTGTCACGATAAAGAATTTTTGTTGTGCGATATATTGTTAGAGAAATTGTTGCGATAAGCGATATTATTGTCATTTTGAAATCATTTTATGCCACTGATTTTATCATGATTATATAACAGCATAATAATGCAAATAGCCATAAACACTTATCAATCTTAAGGTTATTAGAATTCTATAATTTGATGTTAAAAAGGTAAATGTCCTATTATATATACTATTAAATGTCCTATTAGGTCCAATTATAAACTTTGACACCGGTGAGGTAGAAAGTAAATGTCATTGTAAAATGGCTTTAACATTATTCGTGAATTTTGTAAATATATATTGCATCTGCAAAAATCATTGAGGTCATCTTCAAGTATTGCATGACAAGTCGATATATTGATTATTGTGACAGGCCTACTGTAAAACATTATACAGTGTAACAATGAACTCATTTGTCTGCAAAAAAGGCATTTTTTTTATTTTATGCAACAACAAAAAAGGCTCTAAATTACTTTGTTAAACTTGGAATAAATGTCATCAGTAATTTACAGTATAAAATAAAAACTAGCTTTACTATAAACCATTAATCCTGAGAAACAGCAAATTTCTAAGTGGTCTAAGTTTTTTTCCTAATCTACTTTTATCAGATATTATTCAGTTTATAACGCGAGTATGTTTTAGACTAGTATTCCAATTTAAGTTGGCAACATAGACGGCATATACGTCCATCACAGGTACATTCGAACTTCATCATCTAAGTAGGCAGCTCACTAGGTTGATAACAGCCGGTTTGACCTTGACACAGACAAACACACATCAGATATGTGAAGGGTTAACTGGAGTCACATTGGTTTTGCCCAGCGGGTTTTCGTACACTTGATGCGGTGGAGCATTCAGGACAAAAATGAGAGTGTAGTAAAAACAGACCGGCACGCAGCAGGCGAAAGAAAGCAAACAGAGCACTACGTGAGAGAAAAGAACAGCCGTTTACCACCGAACATTTCATGACTGGGTGTCCTAGAGGAAAAACTAACAGCATCTGAAGACACAACAGGCAGATGAACAGGATCAACAACTGGCTTTGTAAGGAAAGGATTTAAGTTTGGAATGGAGTCGTCGGCGGCCTCTGTAGACGTGAAAGGATCTACGCGGCCAAAGACAAGACAGAAACAGAAGATAACAGGAAGAGGGTTAGAGAGAGAGAGAGAGAAAGAGAAACAGACAGCATGCAAATGGAGACCAACAGACAAATGAGCTGGAGTTTGTTTGGTCTTGACTTTTAGGATGTAAATAAGTCCTGGACTGAATGAGACACCCGACATGGCTTGTAATGTATACAAGTCATGCGTCAAAGCTAAATGAATACAAATGATTATTGTTTCTAAATCACAAACAAAATGACTATGCTAAAGGTTCAGTAAAAGGATTTGAAGCTTTAAAACTGTGCTACAATTAAAAATATAAACTTTAAATAAAACATGAACATTAAAATAAAGTGAATAAACATATATTTATAATTTACCAAATACAGATTTGCATGTTATTATACAAAATAACACGATATTTAATAAATAAGAGGAAATAAATATATTAGGGCTGCAACTAATGATTATTCTGATAATCGATTAGTTGGGCAATTATTTTTTGGGCGAAAATTGTTTTGCTCATTAGAACTATATAAAACCATAAATCAGGGTATTATTTATGTATAAAAGTCACACATTGAGTTTAAAGTATTTATCCTTGTCCTATATACAGATATATATAGAGCTTGTACAGTTTCATCCAAGTTATACTATATAAATATACACATTTAAATAAAAAGGGTGTCATATACTATTAATATATAATATATTGAGGCTTTAAAGTTAAACTAAAATTAATAATAATAATAATACAAGGCATAAATAATATTATTTAATACAACTTTAAAATGGAAATTCCAAAATATTTACAGTAGGCATGTTCTTTAAAAAAAAAACATGCCATCTTAAAATCTTGTCAAAAATCAATGTGAAACTTCAATGTGAAACTTTCTTCTTTAAAAAAACTAATCAAATAAATGTTAACGTAATATCACAGGATTAAATAACAATTCTGTCATCATGTACTCACATATCTTTCAGAGTCATTGACAATAGTTTCATAAAACTTTTTTAATTTACTTTACATTTCCTTTGATTATATGAAGTACCATGTGTAATATATGTTCAAACCCAGAATGAACTTATAATGGTGTGAAACAACATGGGGAAGAATAAACACTTACAGAATAATAATTCTAGGTGAGCTACTCCTTTAAAAGCAATCGGTCATGATGACAGCACTCTGGTGTTGAACAGCATAAAGCCTACTTAAAACTCCAAAGAGCTTCATCTCACATCAAGATAAGCCATCTATAAAGGTTGCTGAGTATGTTTTACGCAGTATAATCTAATAAACACCCATAGCTGCAAGCCTTTTCTAGTTCCGCCTGGCTAATATCAGAAACCAATATTATATCAGTTCCACCACGTTAAATATCACGTTACACACTCCATCAGCACTTTCAGTTAAAAACAACCCCCGTTAATCAGATTCACCGATTAGACGCGATTTAGACAAATAAGATGCACACAACAACAACACGTTTCATTTTAAGATCCAGTGAAGTTTCTTGTAATGCAATGTGTTGACGGACGCAATGTCAAATCAAACAAAAAGAGGGAGGGGCATATCAAGTAGCTCCTCCCATTAAAAAAGAACAGCCAATGGCATTTTGTTTATATCACAGCTCCGCCAGCTTTAAGCATCTAAAATACAGCATTCAGGAAATATTTCTGATACATTTTAGGGTCTGCATTGACTTGCATATATGATCTGCTACTGTGTCTCTGGGCCAGAGTAGATTGTGAGTGTGTGTGCAGTTTATGTGACAATAATGAGAAACCAGATTCATTTAATCCAATGGACAGTAAACTCACACTGTCTGAATTGTTTATCCCCAATATAGTACACATTTTAGAATGTCCTAGTTGTTTGTTTGCTGACTGTATGAGTGTGCACAATGCAGTTTCTCCCTCAGAGCTTGCCGTTGATTCAGTAGGTGATTGTACATGAACACTGCACACTTCAACATTGCATCTTTTTTGTGGTCCTCCCCGCATTGTTAAGAATAAGAAACAAAGGATTTCATATCAACAGTGTCGGCTACTGTTCATTATTTTTTTAGATTTATATATGTTAAGTAGAACCATCTTTATATGTGACGTTCAGTTAAAGAGATAGTTCACCCAAAAATGAAACTTCTGTCATAGTTTACTCATCCTCCACTTTTTTACAAACCTGTTTGAGTTTATCTTTTCTGTTGAACACAAAGGAAGATATTCTGAAGAATGTTGGGAAAAATACAGAAATCGACTTCCATAGCATTTTTATTGCTACTATGGATGATAGTGGCTGTTTTTTTCCCCAACAATCTTCAGAATTTCTTGTTTTGTGTTCTACAAAAGAAAAACATAAAAGTTCAAAAGAAGTTAATAAATGGTGAGAAAAATGTTCATTTTGAGTGAACTATCATTTTAAATATGAATAAGTGACCAATTTTGGCCACATCTTGTAGGGCGGGGTGTGGCACTTCAGATACTACATTTGATTGGTCAGAAGATCTTATTAGAAGCTGAAGTACGCGATGGAAAAAAAAAAATATCAACCTTTAATCGGTGGAAGCCAGAAAATAATGTTTTAAATGCTTATATACTCTAATAGTATTATAAATATACGAAATGCATATTCTTCATTGCATACTAGCTTATCATTGATACTAACTCCAAAGGCTTCAATTTTGACATCAGGTGGACTTCAAACAATAGCATGCGTGTTGATATAGGCTTGATTTATCTCAGATGCATATTATCGCAGCTCTGTGAGTTCCTGTGGTGTGACCCACTCACCTCCCCATGTGTTGGCTAAAGGCAGGCCGCTGGAGAGAGGCAGGGAAGGCTGGAACGCAGGCTGCAGGTCCAACAGATCGTTTGGCACCTTTGGAGTACTGGAGCCAGACACAAACCAAGACAAACACAGACACGCACACAAGGAGGAATCACATTAATGTCTTCCATAAAATGGCAGTGAAAGCACAAAGCATTTCACAGTTATATGGCAAAGACAAATTTGGCACGATGATTTAAAGTGCTTAAAACTGAGACTTCAGGAGTTTGGGGGAAATTCACATGCAATCAATACCTTCTTCACAGCCAAATCCTGTCTGGGCAGGAATTCACACACAGAAAACTGGAGGCGGACTTTTTTTTTTTTTACTACACAAAGCTACACAGTTTCAGGACAGTGGAAATTAATCTGAACATATAATAAATTATGCTAGTCTTAGCTAGCTCCGTTATTAATGCACATTCTTGTGGCTCCTTGGATGACATCATTAAAAGCGATAAATTAAGTTTGAGACGTTGTGTAGTCCTGCATAGAGCTCAAATAAAACACTAAGAGTTTAAGATTGATGCCATACAACTGCACGTGCACTCATGCACCAGCTGGCAAAATAATCATGAGCAGCTGTTGTATCATCACAACGGAAAGACTGTGAGATCAATCATGAAATATAGAAATATTTCTTTCACCCACACAGTATAATAGTCAGAAAAGCATTTTAAATTATTGTTAAAATCAACATAAAATGGTTTATTTTTATCAATATAGCTGCAAGAAGCAATTACCGTGGTTTAAGGCTATAGTCTTATTTCAATTAGGAAGTCTGTGAGTACTTTAATCAATGATGAAAAACATTATTTTAGCCAGTTACAGTGAATTATCATAAAAAGGAAGCATTAGTCACATTTTTAATAGGTATTGCTCCACCTATAGGGAAAACACATTAAAATCTGGCAAACTTTTCTGAAATCACATGGTGCATGTGCATGCAAATTCCATGAAGACTGGACTATTCATTTATGAAAAGCAGGCTTTTTTTTTGTACAATTGGTAATGGATATTTTATGAATGACCCTATAATAGACAAAAATTCAAAGGCAAAAATTCTAATGTTTTGATAGTTTTTAATCTAGGCTTGAAAATTCTAACAAATAAATTGGGTTTCAGCTATTCAACTCTTGATATATATATATATATATATATATATATATATAAAATATTACAATTATTGGCTTATAACAACTGGGTAGTAAGCATTATAAAGCTAACTTCATTTTTATGACTATTCTGCAAAAAATCTTTAAATCAAAAGGGCAGTACCTGAAATTAATAGTTCACCAAAAAATTCTAATTTACAATTTACTCACCTTCAATTGGGTTCAAATCTCTATGCATTTAATCAAAATATCTTATTTTAAGTTCAACAGAAATAAATCATTTTGGAAGCCACTGACAACCACAGTAAGGACAAAAAATAAATTGAAGTCAATGGCTGTTGAAAATGATGACACAATTGTCATTTTTGGGTACCCGTTTACCAGTGAATTTCCCTTTTATTACCCTGTACTTTCTTAAGCAAGTATACTTCAAGTACACATAAGTGCATGTAATGTAAAATAAAGTTCAACTTATAAAACTATTACCTGTTAGCAAAGGTACTGGTTGCGGAGAACAGGTCAATGGCCGGAACGGTACTGATGGTGCCCGTCTCCGTGGAAACTGGAGACGCAGCAGTCGTGGAGGTTGTGGAAGGTTTCTTGGACAGTTCCTTCAGCCGCTGCTCCTGGGTGATGAAGAAATAAAACAGCTTACCTCGTTAATTACCCTAATGCTCTAATATAATCAGCTTTTGCAGATGATCATTACATACCTTAAGTGCTTTTAATCGGGCCTGCTCCTCCTCCAAAGCAGCCTGCTTTTCCCTCTCATCAGCTTTGGTGAAAGAGATACCCGTGTTGGCCAGGGAGGACACTGCGTTGGACAGCGTACTGGCTCTGTGTGGAAAGACGGACAGATGAACAGATAGAGGAAACATTCCACTGCAGACTTCAGATTAACATTTTGGCCAAGAGCAATGAAGCTCCTTATTAAAACAGCATGCCAGAAGATTTAGGGGCAAACAAGCAATTATATCTATTTCTTTCAGTTTTTTTTGCCATTTAGTATTTCTCTTATACAAGAGGTCAGCATTTAGCAATGCAACTTCTAACAATATTAAGTCACACTGGAAGGGAAAAGGTTGTAAAATGCACCGATCTGGAGCCTTCTACTGTAAAAATGCTAGGGTAGCATCATATATTGGATATCAGCGGTGTTAGCGTGAGCATGAAGCACATTTTTACTGTTTCCACTACAGGAACCCAGTTTGACCCCGAACTTCCGTAAACAGTCACTGTTAGCAAAGCATGCATGTCCAAACTGCAAGTCAGCAAATTCCAGTTCATTTCTCCTGTACACTTTAATGTGTAAAATCAGTTGAATAATCTTTTTAGAAATACTTGTAAGAATAGGAATGAATGAGTAATAAATCACTTACAACACAAGAAAATGTGTGAATAAATATACTTATATATAAATAGAAAAACTTTGTATATACATAACTATCACCTGCAGATAGCAAGAATCTAGCAATAAGCAAGAATTTAATAAATACATTTATATTCATGAACCTAAAGCATAATTTTTGTATCTAATCTCTTTAGATCTGTCATAACTGGCATGCCAAAATTTGTGCAATTTAAACTTCAGGTTTAAAGTGACTTCAATATTCAACTTCAAGTGACTTCAATATATTTTGAATTTAGATGTAGATTTCTAGATGGCAGAAACCTATTGTTTTCTGCATAAAAATCAATATTGCACTCTCTAAATCCCCCTTACTTGGAAAAACTGCACAGAACTTTTAACCTGACAGAAAACTCCCTGAAACACCTCTCCCACACAAACACACATGCTAAGTACTTCCAAAAGTCGCATACACTCGCAGAATGCAGAGAATGAAGACAGCAACCCCCTCACAAGCTAGAAAGTTCAAAATTAACTGCTTGAAAATCAGTGTACCTGCTGGCAGCTGTGGAGTCTTTGACCTTTTTCCCCTCTAATGAAGCCAAATGCTGCTCGAGGGCATCCAGAAGGCTACTGGGGGCCTGGGGGAATGGAAACATTGCGTTAGTTTAAAGGCCAGTACACACTCACAAAACAAATATATACGCGCACAACATTTATGGGTGATTGATCAATTAGGGGCAGTTGTGGAATTTCCGAAAAAGCATATTCTCTGAATTAAATTAGTCATCCATGTCAAATAGTGTCCTTTCTAAAAACAAGGACTGAACTATGAACACCCATCTGCATTTTGGACTGTTTATGATGCTGTACTTGATGGTAATGACAAAACTGTTGGATGCTTTTAGTATTCTGCAGGGGTTAAAAGGACGCTTGACATGACAATAATCATGATATAAAAAATAAATAAATAAATAAATAAATACACCTTATGTATGTAATACACCTTATGAAAGAAAGAAAGACAAAAGTAATAATGTAAAAAAAAGAAAAGAAAGAAAGAAAGAAAGACGAAAAAATTAACAAACTAAAGCAAAAATGTACAAGAAAGAAACAAAAGTAAATGTACAAAAAATAAAAACAAACAAACAAACAAACAAACAAACAAACAAACAAACAAACAGAAGAAAGAGAGAAAGAGAGAGAGAAAGAAAGAGAGAAAGAAAGAGAGAGAAAGAAAGAAAGAGAAAGAAAGAAAGAGAGAGAGAAAGAGAAAGAGAGAGAGAGAGAAAGAAAGAAAGAGAGAGAGAGAAAGAGAGAGAGAGAGAAAGAAAGAAAGAGAGAGAGAGAGAGAGAGAGAGAGAGAGAAAGAAAGAAAGAAAGAAAGAAAGAAAGAAAGAAAGAAAATCCTTGGACGTGATAGGAATCAACTGGAATGAATGAATAAATGAATGGAATTTCACAGTGACACAGAAGACAGCACTGATTAAGATTTTAAAATGAGCCCTATTATTCATATATAAAATCATATAAATCATTAAAAACATCCACCAGACAGACAGAAATGTCCACCTAATTGAAGAATCACAGCTATACGAAAACTCAATAGCATGCAAAGACGGACAACAAGCACAGGTATAAAGCAAAGGCTACAAACCAGAGAAGAGAGTACTTTACTTACACAAACTGTAAACTGAAAATGGGAAGATAAGGAAAGATACAGAATATAAAGGTGGTTTAACAGAGGTGTTCTCAGAGCATTAAAGAAAATGCTAAATAGTGAACCAGGATAAAAACAAGCTAAATATATATTTAAACCTGATAAAAATAGAGTTATAGTTCACCAAACGAAACGAAAACAAATGAAACGAAACGAAAACAAAACGAAAGTCTACTCACTATGAGTTTCTTTTTTCTGTTGAACACAAAAGAAGATATTTTGAAGCATGAAACCGGTAACCAATGACTTCCATAGTATGAAAAACGAATATTTTGGAAACCAATGATTACCAATTTCCAACATTCTTTAAAAATTTAATATTTTGTGTTTAACAGAAGAAAGAAACTCAAATAAGTTTTGAACAAGTGAAGGGTGAGTAAATGATGATGATTTACACTTTTGCGTGAACTATCCCTTTAAGTTAAAATATAAAAAATTATATAAACTGATTCTAATTATTGATATCTCACGTAATATTAATGATCATGATTCTACCATACGAAAAGAGTCACGTTCTTGTTTGTCTGTCTCCTGAATGCACAAACATGTTCAAAGCTAGCTCTTCAAAAGCAAAATTAAGCCTCAATCTAAACAGGATACAGTCTCAAGCCTGTAAGCCACCGTGAGCATCACACCTTTATGTGCTGTATGAATCGAGCATTGAGGACAGCTAGAACTGTTTCCCCATCTGTGTCATGCAGAGATGTCCGCATGCGCCGAGTGCTGACGGCCTGTGGTTTGCAGCTTCAATGCACAAGCAAATTAGCCACAGTTCTAGAACTCTCAGATGACTTTTCCATCTATAACTGATGTTAAGCACTGAGATTTCTAGGTAACTGCATGTTAGAGGGTTCTACAACTGGCGCTCATTTAAATTTCACTGAGCCGTGCTACTGTAAGTTTGGCTGTGGAGCTCAAGCTGGGCGTTGAGGGCAGAGTGACATAAGTAGGCAGAAAGGGAAGCAATCAGACAATGTACCTTTTTGCTCAAAACCAAGGTCAATATATTGATGCCCTTACCTGTGACAGGTCCGGTATGTCTCCTCGGTCGATTCCCACTTGCTGTAATGAAGAAGGAGGAGTCTGTTAATGTGTCTGTTAATGTTACTAGAGATTAGGGGTGTCAAAATTAATTGTTTCTTCGGTGCACCGCGATGCAGACGTGGACAATTTGGTATCGGTTGAGTATTAGATCATAACCGGTTATTACGTACTGATGCCATTTATCTCATATGCGCTATGTCGCGGTAGCTTACTATGGCGAGGGAGGCGAGCGCGAGTAATTAAAACACTGAAAAAAAACGCAGAAACTCTGCACAATTCGCTACACTTTCATTCACTGACACTGAAGTTATAGCAGAAGCCCCTATTTCACTGCTGTGGAGAAAATGAAAGTAAACTCCATTTCTCTCTCTCTCTCTCTCTCACTGTGGCAATTTGACCTGCTGGCGTGACTTTTCCTCTCCTCTCGGCTGTTATAGCGTTACTTCTGGATACAGACAAGAGCGTGACTGCAGAGCGAGTTTTCTCCACCGCGTCGCCGTCTATAATGGATCAGCTATGATCGCTGCTGCCGTTTATCATCGGTGAACAGCGCCAGAGCATTAGAGCCAATCGCGGCCCTTTCTGTTGAGCGTGTGACTAATCATAGGGGTGCAAGAACTCGCTCGACAGGGCTCATAAAGCGAGCGGGATATTTACATTTGTTTATTTGCTATAAATGCTCATGTTGCTCTGTGCATGTACTTGAGTTTTTAAAGGTACAGTTCTGACTGTTTGTATTAAAGGACAAAATTGTATTACAAATAATATATAAATATAAATATATTTATACATTTTAATACAAGAATTCTTGTGCTGTGAAGTAAAATATAAAATTGTTTATGAAAAGCATCGTCTATGCACCGTGATGCACCGAGATATCGAATTGAACCGAATCGATGACATGATAATCGTAACCGAACCAGACCGTGAGACCAGTGTAGGTTCACACCTCTACTAGAGATTGACCAATAATCAGTTTTACCTATAACTTTCTTGACATTTATGAAATTATGTTTGATTTTTCATAGAATGGTGCAGCCCAGGTTTGTTTTAGAATTTCCCAAGATATAGAATTGCAAGATATAAGCACAGATTTTGATACAATTTCTTCATTCATTAATTTTCCTTCGGCTTAGTTTCTGATTTATCAGAGGTCGCCACAGTGGAATGAACAGCCAACTATTATAGCATATGTTTTACAAAGCAGATGCCCTTCCAGCCGTAACCCAGTACTGGGAAACACCAATACACTCTCACATTCACGCAAACACTCATACACTACGTCCAATTTTAGTTAATCCAATTCACTTATAGCGCAAGTCTTTGGACTGTGGGGGAAACCGGAGCACCTGAAGAAAACCCACATGAACACGGGGAGAACATGCAAACTCCACACAGAAATGCCAACTGGCCCAGCCGGGACTCGAAACAGCAACCTTCTTGCTGTGCCAGTGCCGACAGTGCCAATCACTGAGCCACCATGCAAGTTTAAATTATTTAAATGTAGAATTTTCTTTAGATATTCTACTGGTATTACTGGTGTTCCTATCACCTGGATTAGATCCTACTTCCATGTTTGTCAATTCGTTCAACTTAAAAAAAAAAAAAATCCTCTTCTGTTACTATTGGTGTTCCTCAAGGCTCTGTCTTGGGTCCTGTTTTACTATTTTACTATTAACTGCAGTTCATATTCATTTAAACTATATTGTTGTTGTGTGTTTTATGTATAGTTGCCATTAATTTGTAGAATATTACCTCTAAATAAGATACAATTGTAATATTGAATTCACCGATAAATAGTATTGCTTCTAAATATATCGATCTGTACTCGTTACATAAGCTGGGAGCCCCATAGTGCAGGTTACACAATCTTACCTCTGCCACTTTGAGAAACTCTGAGATTCTTGTCATTCGAGTGAGGAATTTCTTATAGATGTCCAGGCCTTCTTTACACTGAGCTTTCTTCATGTCAAAATACTTCTCTGCAGAAGGGAAAAGGGAAAAGTGAGATTATTTTTGCCTCCCCATTTCCCACCACATTTTAAGGGGTCTGCTTTTCACTAGACAGAGTTATGCTTGGCATCTGTCATGACAACATGACCCGAAGCAGCTCTCACTACTATGTCAGTCTCACAGAAACCCCTCATTCAATACGTAACCACTGAACGAAGCCAAAAGATGCAGCTTAGCCCATGAAAAAGTGCTGTCCAACACAAACATAAGAAAGAGTATTGCAAGAGTATTGCACTATTGCAATTCCTATTTAACCTGCAAAATGATTATCGAATATTGCTGCAGCTTACACATGAAAGATAATATACATCTTTCATATATACACCATTAACTAAAAAGTTATGTTTTTGACTCTAAAACGAAGTCTGAATCAATGGAACTGACATTAAAACTAAATTGAAATTGGACTCACAATGACTCTTTGATTGACTTTTTGATTGACTTTAGACCCCGTTTACATTTGGTTTGAAGATGCATTTTTGATAAATGAAGTTAAATCCAGGTGTTAATGGGTCAGAAAGATTGAGCTTGTCCATTTTTGACCACTTTCAAAAATATTCAACAACTAAACAATTGTTTAATAATCCCTAATAATTAAAAAAAATTATTGTGATTTTTATTTTTCAATTGTTCCCAAAAAATAATAACAATAAAAGCTTTATGCATTTCAGTATTTAGTTGCTTGCACAATACTACATCAACATATACATTTTAAAATGCTGTGTTTTCAACATCATCTGATCACTCTTTTGTGGCAAGTAGCAATATCGTAAATGTTTGGATAACCTGATTTAAATCCCACTCATTGGCTAATCATGACTTCTAGATGAAATTTGCTATGCGCATTGCCAGTTTTCCTGCCCTAAACAGTGACGTTGTCCTTACTTGGCCCTAAAAATACATTCTGAGTCTACTGAAATGTACATGAATGGTTTATTTTATGAGCTGAACCACTCAGGTAATAAACGAGCGGTCATAAATCTGAGTGACGAGTCAGGTCATAGTCCTATGCAACAGTCGATGAGTAGACTGATATTTTAAGTTCAAAGGTCTTTGTAACCAGAACCAATAACACAGATAACTGGTAAAAAGCCAATATGTAAGACAGCCCATAGTGACTTTTTGAAAACTTTGATAACAGCTCACCAAGCAAGTTGATGATCCCTTCATTGTAGGCCGCAAACAGACGGATGGCATCTTTAAACAGAAGCATGAACGCTGCATTAATGACCCCGTTTGTGAGCTCGTTGGCATTTACCTGGCAACACAAAACAAGCTAAACTCAATTTGGTTTGAGATGAAAGAACTAACAAACAGTCCAATTAGGAAAAGACCACCAGGTCAAGTGCACCATTGCCTTGAATAAGCATAGTCGACCTGTTATCAACATAAACTCACATTGAAGTCGAGGAGTGCATCCATCTGGTTTTGGATAATAGGGATGGTCTTTAGGAGCTTCTCTGTGTTCATAGTTCTCATTACGCCATCCGCTCTATGACAACAAAAGAGTCATATTAAAGAATAAATGAGAGTTTTAAATTTTAGGATGAAACATTAAGCATTTTATGACTTGACAAAGACCAAAGTTTCAGCTAAATGGACAATTCTGTCTTTCTTTATTTCATCATTTTGGCTGTGTTCATGCAAACAGCATAAATTCCCTCTTGGGCCTTCAGGACACAAATATCCCATTGAATTCCATTAAAACATATATTTAATCCTAGTCCCATTTAAGCAAAAATTCAAACATTCTTTGTTACAGGCTTCAATATTGATGGCAAGGATTATAAAATTTACAGGGTTTTTTTTATATAATTTTTTATTTTTATATTTTGACTTTTTTTGAGGTTTGACCTTTGGATAAAATAAACATTCTCTCACATTTTATGCTTTTAAACACTGCAGGTCAAATTAATTAAAATTATATAATTATAGTTATGTATGTTGTTATAGATGGAGTTTGTTCTAGTTGTATATATTACAAAATATATAAAGTGTGTGTGTGTGTGTGTGTGTGTGTGTGTGTGTGTGTGTGTGTGTG
>CAIGQV010018202.1:11430778-11461769 GCA_903798115.1 Danio jaintianensis
AAAACATATGCTGGATAAGTTGGCGGTTCATTCCGCTGTGGCGACCCCAGATTAATAAAGGGACTAAGCCGAAAAGAAAATGAATGAGTGAGTGAGTATATATATATATATAAATGTTTAGAAATGAAAAATAAAACTAAATAAATAATACAAAACGAATCAAAAAAAGCATTCAGTGGAAAAAAAGATTCATTCAAGCATGTCGTCACAAAAGAAAAGAACATCTGCTAAAGGTAGAATTATAAACTTCAATTATTAAAACATCATGTCTAGGCTCATTTTAAATCACTCTAACCTGAGGCATTTTATAAATAGTTCTCTCAATGGTACTCATTAACAAAAAAAATGGTGAGTTAATACTTCAGAGATTCAAGCCAATATCCTCAAGGTAGCTCTTCCTTTCCTCAAACAACATCTTGAATAAAAATGTATTATGGCTGAAAGGACTTTATGCAGAAGCATATTTTAGCTAATCCTACATAAAGTGCATATTAAAAAGATGAATAATTGTAGTAGGGGAAACAAAATGCAAGATAAGTTTCCTACAATCTTTTAAACCAAACAAGACAATAAACAGAAAACCTGAAATCACTTAGATTGCTTTTGCACTAGACGTTTCCATATTTAGCCATAGTGACGTTCAGAATGAATCAGCATGTTTGTTGTGAGCACAAAAGCGATTAGATTCGAGGAGTTTTGACTCATGAATTTCCCCAGATCCAGACCGCTCTTCAAGGAAGAGTCAATGCGCTCTGCTATCTGCACGATCTACCGTTTAATCAGCTCCCGACATTCTTCTGATTTACAGAACAACTTCCTGTTGGCTGTTTAGATTTCAAATACTTGGCGACCTACAGGAATGCAGGAAGTATCTTGAACTGGGATCGTCCAGGACGAGACACTTTGCAGTAGTCTTCACTGTGAGTTTGGGACCCGTCTGAGAGCAGGAATGCTGATCGACTCCCTGTTCCAACTTGGTGCAAAACTACTAGGGCTGCATTGATAATATTGATTTCTCAATTTGATGAATCAGTATTGATTTTTAAATCCTAAGAATTGGCATTCTAAGCTGATGTGTGAACAAAACTTGACTACACACTATTTGTCCAATAATCACATTAAGCTTTGTGCTATGTTGCCATGCATGGCATGCGTTCACACTGCTCCCGACGAGAGCATCAAAATTCGCTCTGGCTGGCGTGCAAACAAAGTCGTGGATTCACACCACCGCCAGCGAGATATTATAGTAATATGGTTGGAACCAGTTTAGGAATAAGTTTAGGAACCAGCGAAAATCAGTCAGTTATCAGTGGATAACTCGTATGTCAACTCATAGAGACCAGCTAACCTTTTGCTTTAAAATGCTCCAGTGTCTGTGTATCTGTGTTTACACTTGAACAGCGGTGACGTGCAGTGAACTGATGACCTTCATGGCCAATCACAGTCATTTTGTTAAGCACGTGAACACAATGGCAAATCAGCTGTTAAAAAAAATATAAAAATTTTAAAAAATAAAAATAAAGAAATAAAAAACACTCAACGGCAGTTAATGGGAAATGGATGTTTTTAAAATTTCAGTACCGAAATTACAGTATCGTGCCAACACTGAATCCTCTCAAGCACTTGACTTGTACAATCTCATAGGTTGCCGCCAAATAGTTCCTTACCATAAAGTTGACCAGATTTGAACTCTTCTCGATGCCCACATCACCCAAAACATGCTCCACCACTTTCCGTGGATCTTGCCACCTGCTCACATTGAAAATGAATGACACCACTTCAGCACACACTATTACATTTGATATGAAACAAATGATCAGCTTTCAATTTGCCAATTTTTACAACAAAAATCTAACAATAAATATAATGTCTGTGACACAATTCAAGCAGCATGTGATCTGAAAACAGCTTCATCTATGCAATTAAAGCATTAAATAAAATGAATAAACGGATGAAAGATTCCCTACAACTAACCAAAGTGCTTCATGTCTTGTGTTTTCACTTAGTCATTGTTTTTAGAGCAGAACGACATCCTTTAAACAAATAAACATATACCTCAACCAGTCATTCAATTACATATTTTTTTTTAAGTGTGAAGTAGTTCAGTTAGCTCAAGCAGTTCACTTGAGATCTTATAAAATGTGTTGAGCAGTCAACAGGTATTCCTGTCACACACAAATGAACATCTGCTTCTAGGAGAGGCATTTCCGACAACTGCATTAAATTGTAATGACTATGATGATTGTGACTATGATGAGAAAAATCAAACACAACTTTGATTTTTTTTTTTTTCCTTGTGCACTTCATATTTATTTTTACATGATAACCTTTAGTGAAATACAGATTTTATTTGGTGATTTATACTGTATTTTCCAATCATTAGCCCATGGAAACCAGACTCCTGAACAATCAAGTGCAAATATGCATTTAAATTTAAGTGCAACACTAACATCTAAAGGCCTGCCATCTGGTATTAACCTGGCATTTCAGTGATGCAAACACATGTATCTAGATTTCACTTGGATTTTGCCAAGACACCTACGTGGGAGCATTCATTGCGACACACCACTTACTCTTTTTTTTTTCTTTAACATGGTTCACTTGTGATTAATGAAAACTTATGTTAATAAAATAAAGCTAAAATCCAGTCAACATCTAATGCACAGAAGTCCAAGTCCACTTTTTGATCCATCGATAACACGATATGGGGGGGGGGATTACATTTCATCCCATTTTAATACACTAACACTGTTTTACTGTGCAAACCGTCTTGCAGCTGAACTCACTTAAAGAGGCCCTCACTAATTACTACTAGTAGGTTAGCCAAAGCATATTCTGCTTTGTGATGTTTAGTAAAATAGCCACTTCAGAATAGTTTATTTGCTACATTTCAGTCTCACCATTACTCAAAAGCGGTAAGGAGGGCGTCACAACCTTTGCCTCTCTGCTGTATTTGGGTTGGTGTGACTAGTTACATAATATCTGATCACTTAAAACCAGTGAGGTAAACAAGCACTTTGCTAATGGCATACTGGGTCAATAATTTAGGAAATGGAAAACGAAGAAAGTCAAATACAAACGACTTTAGACCCAGACTCAGATGGGCAGTTCAAACAGCATCTCTAAAGCCATACTTGGTCTCCATTCACACACACAGAAAAGCAGCGAGACAGCACTCTTTCTGACTGTCACTTGATGCCTCCAGTCTCAGGTCACATGCTAGATTTCAACACAGGTACTAACACTCACATTCGTGTGACTGACTTGCAGTGAAAATCTGCCAGTGAGTGAATGGATATCATACAACAGCACCAAGGGGTCACTTCGTTGAAGCAGATGATATTTTATGGGTGTTGTAACCATGCTGATGGGATGACAGCGCCATGGTCAATGCTACATTAGCTTTTCCGCTCTATAATATGGTGGATGCTCTGGGCACTTTCAGACTGTTGTTTTTTTTTTGTTTTGTTTTTGTTAAAGCAATGTCAAAACTGGGCTCAGAATTTACAAATACGGATGCTAAACAGCAGAAACGCCAATCAAGATGAGAGCACTTTAATCTACGATTACAACAAACGACTGATCCGATTTCCAGCGGCTGTCTGACAGTTTATCAGGCAGGATGCGTTTCACATCCTGAAAATCTTCAGCAGCAACTAGACAAGCAAAACGTCGCATTAGTTTTGTTTTGACTGATATACTGAAGAGGAAATCTGGAACACAATGTAATAAACACTATATAATTGGGAACATTCTTCTACATGCTGCCTGGAAGAACTCTGCAGTTATAGGAAATAAGGCTATCCAATAAAAAATGCATAACGAGTTAATCCAATTCAAAGCACTATGTTTGCTGGGAGTGGCTGTGTATCCCAAAACTGTACAGATAAGTGAGTGTGTGGCAGGTTCTAGGAAGTGTTTATCATACTGCAAAAATTAATGAGCACCCAGAATAAGGCTTGATCTTTCAGAACATGCTTAAACAGCACTGGTTCAAAGGCCAGCCAACATGACTTAAAAGATTAGTTCATCCAAAAATGTAAATTACGTTATGAATTACTCACCCTTATGTCATTCCAAGCCCCTGAGACCTTTGTTTGTCTTCAGAATACAAATTGATATATTTTGGGTTAAATCTGAGAGCTTCCTCATCCACCATTGGTCCCGGTTCATTCAAAGTCCAGAAAAATACCAAAAAAGCATCCTCCAAGCAGACCATATGTCTTCAGTGGTCCAAAAGCGCATTCAAGGTACGTCAGCACCAAGTACCAAGTGCAACGAGCACATGAACGCACACCCTATACTAACATGAAGGAGAAGAAACTGTTAAATAAAGTCTTTTTTCTTTTTTTTTTGTCTTTGTCCACAAAAGTGTTAGCATAGCTAAGGTCTGTTTTGAAGTTGTTTTTTTTGGTATGTTTCAGGACTTTGAACAAACTGGGGCAAATACTGTCTATGGATAAGGGAGCTCTCAGATTACATATAAAATATCTTCATTTGTATTCTAAAGATGAGCAAAGGTCTCGGGCGGTTGGAATAACATGAGGTTGAGTAATTAATAACAATTTTCAATTTTAGATGAGCTAACCCTTTAATCAATCATGTAAGTGCTACAGCGAAGGTCTCCTGTTGATGTTTCAATAATGCACTATCCAGTGTCCCAGGGCGAATCCACCAGTTCACATATGCTAAACCATCAACAAGACACATAGCCTAGGGTTGTTTACACCCAATACCTATATCCATTGGAGACCAAGTAAAATTTACATCCTACGTAAAGTTTTTATTAAAATCGTGTGCATTTAAATATAGCAGGTACAAAAACAAAATAGTAGAAATCTAAATTCTGGTTTCTACACATTTTCTAGTGGAATAGTTACCTTAGTATACTTAGTATAGTTTATGAATGCATCACATTTCAGAAGCAGAATGAATGCAGTGAATGCAGTGAATGCTGACTTACAAAATGAAAACATCTTAACATCATGTCATACCAAACCAATAAGACTTAGTGTTCACAAATTATTTATAGTGAAAACCTAAGCTAGGTCTTCAGTAGAGACAACATGAATTACACATGCCAGTGCACAAATCCAGAAGAAGTTGTTGAAAAATATATGTTTCTAATAAGTTTCTACATAATGATTGTGTATGGATGCAGTTCACACTAACAAATGTCCAAGAGTATCTAGTCACCTTTACCACACAGATTTTTTTTTTTTAACTCTTAAATCGCCCTAAAAAGAGAACTAACAAGAAAACTTTGAGTAAACTTCCAGGCTCTTAGATCACAGCTTGCATCAAAGACAGAATGTTTGTATTTTTAAACTGTTCAACTCTGATTAGCAACACTAGGAGAGAATATATTACTGCACCTTTAAAATAAACATATGCTAACAAGCATTACATACATTATATATATATATAAAAGCTTAATTAGTATAGGGAGTGCTGTGCTTTGCATTTCCTTATACGCTACTGAAAACACTCAGCTGACTAATAATAGAGGACATAAGAGGAACATAAGCCAACATCCACATATGGACATGAAAGGATGAATAATACACCTGCTGATCCACACCAACCTTTTGCAATAACTATGACAAGTTGGTCTAACACTGGTTAGCTCAGACGTCATAATAAGCTGCAGATTAAAGGGACAGTTCACCCAAAAACGTGTTATTCATTTACCTCACCCTTAGCCTATCCAGTAGAACAACTAAAAAAGAGGTGAAACTCTTGTGCATGCAAGTCAATGGACAGTGTTAAAAAAAAAACACAAACACACACGCACACACATACGCACGCACACACAACTATGAATTTGTTCTACTATTCATCAAAGAAAACAGTTTTAGCTAAAAGTCACGTACATACATTTTGAATGTATTAACCACAAATGTATTGGTGAATTAGAGACTTTATTCATCCAGTCAATAAATCACTAAATACATTTTCTCTTTATGTTTCTGTAAATCAGATTAGGGTGAAAGTACAAAAAATTTGTGTGCTTGTTTTCAGCTGAAATGTTTTTCTAAGCTAAAACACGAAGCAGAATGGAAACAATTGGAGGACATTTTTCAGTCAGCTGGTCATTTTGGGGATAAGGGTAGTTCAAGAGGAATGTTCTCCCTACCCCGGAAACCCGGCCCAAATCAAAGAGGCTGGAGGACGGAGCCGGAGCCATATCTAATGTTCAAATCAAACAGAAGGAGAGTGAGACACGCTGCTATTTCTGTCCCAAAGGAAACTCCAGGCACAGAAAGCACTACAAGACCTCGTCACACACTTGCCATGCTACAGGAACCAACCTGAGGGAACCAATCTACTGTAGAAGAACATTCTGGATGAGAAGATCAAGAACAACTTAACATAAGCACATACTTTTGGAGGGAGGAATTCAACTATGTCTGACCTCCACTTGGAGAACTTCTCTCTTCTACTTAAAAAGTGTCTGTCAGCACGCATGCCATTCTGTATTGTCAAAACCCTGCTAAAAATAGCTTCGCCACAGGAAATTAGCACTGTAGGGTGGGAACGCATGCAAAAAGCTATACGCAAACACGCCAAATTGTGCCACCAGCCTTGATTTGACAAAAATTGATGGCACCTCACCCAAAGCCATTTATGCAAAATAACTTCACACACATCCTCAAATATCAAGCATTATATGGCCAAAAACTGAGAATGTACCAACACATGGTAGGTGATTCACTAATCAAAAGCTTCAAATCACATTAAACAGACCCACACTATTCATGGAGGACTGATGAGGTCAGGATTGGTCTAGTGTTCTTCCTGTGAATTGTAAGAAACCCTGGCTATCAGTCTGTGAGAGCTGTCAGCGCCAGCACCTGAGGGAGACTGAGAACCTCTTACTCACAGAAGACAACCACCTGATTTCACCATACTCATAACAAGCAATAAAAATGACAGCTTCAGAAAGTTTAAAGTTACCATGGCAGAACAATTTCATGAGCTCAGCTGGTGCTACAGGTGCTCTCTATAAACATCTGACAAAGAATATCTTAAATTGAATGTTGCATAACTTATAATCTTCCAATGGTTCTTTAATTGGTAAATCAACCTTAAATAGAAGAACAATCATATGGTTCGTGGCAATAAAACTTTTTCATGTGACAATATATGTACAATGTCAAATATTGTGTAACATTTTATGAGGAATAAATAACCTAAATTTTAATTTACTTAATGTCAGGTCATTTATAATTCTATAGCATATTTGTAATACATGACAATTACATGTAAGCTGAAGAGATGAAGAGAGGTTTTTAAACATAACAATAGTGTAATTCAGCTTGATTTGTTTTTTCATACATAATAATGTGTCCTGCTTGACTTTTCTTTGGTGTCATCAAATAAAAAGGTAATATGATATTTGTTTTAAATAAAGCAACTGATATTTTATCATTGACATCTGTGCTCTCTCGTTACTTTCAGTGCAAGAAAAAGAGCAGTATAGACATTTATCTAGATATATGTCTATGCCTTGTGAAAAACAACTGTTGAGTAAACAATGACAGAAAACATCTTGTGAACTATTTCTTAAGTCATGTAGTAACATAATAATAAAACTTGCCGTTTTTGCTTTGCAACATCAAAAAGCATAAGGACGTTCATTTCACACTAGATGCACGTTTGTTTGCAATAATCAGATTTCTCAATGAAACCATTCTGCTCAAGCGTCCTAATTACACAGCAGATGGGCTCGTTTTTAAATGCGGTTAATAATTAGTTAGGATGTTAAATCATTTAAACTGTACTCGTGCTCTCACACAACTCCACAGCCGATCGCCAGTCACAGGTTCAACATCAGCAAAGGTCGCTGGAGAGGAAGCTGGTTCAATAACACGAGCTGCACTGAACGTGAATCTTTTGCAGGCCTCGAGCCCCGAACCTCTCGTTCCCAGGGCGACGAGTGACTGACGTAACTTTTAAACGCGGGTCCGAAAGCAATGTAGTATAAAGAAAATCCCAGGACACTTACAATCCAAATGCTTCTTCTTTGGCCCCATGACTTCGTGCGTGGTCGCCTTGCACACCGTTTTGGACACCGCGGAACCGGTAACTATGTGTTGCGCTGCCGTTATCCGGTCCGTTATGCTCTGTCCAGACATCCTCGCAGGTTTAAACAAACAGAAAAAGGGGGAAAACAAAAAAGAGGGGAAAAATCTACCCGGGCTGCTAAATCCAACGGCAATGATATAGTCCCTGGGATGTGCACTGTTCCGCCACCTGACTGGGTGAGAAAGAGAGAAAATAAATGAGACTAAGACGCATCAGCAGCTACTGAGAGTCCAAATGAAGTTTGTCCTGTACGTGTGCCGTCAGCTGATCGCGACATTTACGTACCAAACGTTTCCTCTTCTATTAACAGCAGCGTCCCCTCTCCCTCTCAACCCCTCTTGTCACGCACGCGCTTTCTCTCTCTTTGCCTCTCCCTCCCTCTCTCTCTTTTTCTAACTCCCCCTTTTCCTCCGTAGCGACTCTCCTCTCGGTTCTCGCCTCCCCCTACTGGGTTTAAAAGGCTTGTAGGAAAATGGCGGGTCTGTTTCCTCTTTTCAGAGGATCCTCCCAAGATTTACATGGATGTTGGGCTGTAAGTGCAAAGTGACGCCATATTGGCTCTAGATGTCAGTACAGGGGCCTCACGTTACATACAAAGTGAGGGTTGCAATTTAGTTTGTGAGCCAAAATGGCGGCTCTAGATAGACAGTTGTGCGTTCTCTAGCGGTTCCGCTATTCAGCGGATGACGGTTCACGTGACGGAATTGAGTTCTCGATTTCACATAGTTTTTAACAACTTAATCGATTTAGACACGGTTCTATTTACTTTTTAATGTAAGTAAATTTGCTACATTTTGTTCATTGTTTTGTTGTTGTTATTTCTTTTTCTTTTTTTTCTTTTTCTTTTTTTACATTTTAAAATATTATTCGTGTTTTTTTTCCTTAATACATATGCAGACAGAAATGTTTGAGAAAACTCCAAAAATGAAAATTTGAAATTTATTTCACAATAAGATTTTCATAGTTACAAAAAACATTAAATGTCTAATTGTTATTATATTGTTACGTTTTAAAATCGACAAATTATATGTAGTTATTTAAAAAAAAATACATATATGCTATTCATTTTTTAAATACAGGTATTTTTCCCATTTTTTAAAGTTATTTGATTTTAATTAAAGCTTGGATTGTTTGTAATGGAAATAAAGATAAATGATAAATAAAGCATATTTATTTTAACAGCATTTATTGTGTGTTATATTGTTTGTAAATATTTGATTGTATAAAATGTCTAATATATTTTGTATAATTGCATGTATGCATTTAATATTTATATTTTAATTAATCTTTATATGTGTATGCATGCCATATGTAATTATAATAACGCATAAATAAAAAAAAATTATTTTATATGATCATATTATTATTATTATTATTATTATCATTATTATTTAAAAATACGTGTTAATGCTTCTCTGCATACAGGTAAAACAGAAATGTTCACACTAACACGAAAAACGTTTTAAATTAAAAATGCAATCCTCAAAAACAAATTTCATCATTATTTACGAATAAATAATTTTTATTTCCACAGCTTCTTCAGCTATCCTTGCAAAATGTCTGGAAAGGGAGACATCTAGTGATAAAAATATGCCAGTACATTAGACGTCATCATAATAATTATTAACAGTAGGTTGTCTCTCGATATTTTAATGCAATCGATAAATCCTGCAGGGGCATCATTAAAGCTTAAATAATTAATGCAAATGACAGAAGTCAATTACACGCATATTGAACATATACAGTTATTAGCCGCTGTCGCAAGACAAGGTTCAGCATGAGGCTTTCCAGTTATCACTGCTAGCCGTTCCACCAGATGGACATTTTGATTGCGTTACAAGGAAGCCATGTGTTCCAGAAATGTCCTATGTTACGCACATGCAAATATTTACAAATTTAAAACAACACCATCAGCTCACTGACCAATATTGACGGAACTGAAAGAGTGTCACACTGCAGGACAGGTAAACACATGATTTAACTAAGCCTACCTATGAAGCGTTACAGCGTACATAGTCATTATTGATATTTTGGGCTTTTCGTTAAGTCATAAAAGAACATACATATATAATAAAAAACCACAGTAAGTAGTAGTAGTTAAAGAAAGATATATACATATAATAATTAAATAAAAAATATAAATAATATATCACGTTATTATTCAATATATCATATTATTCATATATATCAATAAAAAAAGCATAGATCAGAATACACTGTACATTTAACAATCAACATTTTAGGATAAAATGGTAATAAAAAAAACTAAATAATCAGTATATTTACAATGATTCATTTATAATAATCTAGATGTGCGTGTGTGTGTGTGCGTGCATGTGTGTTTGCAAGCGCATCACTGATGTTTTTTATTGGTCTCCTCTCTCTTTTTGTGACAGGCATTAATGTATTGTGCCGCTAGAAGGATACAGTCAGTTTTTTCCCCTAGTAAATACTGCAGTTGTGTTGTATTGTCTGACTCAGTGAATTGAGGGTAAATGCTCTGGAGTTTGGGGTAGAATGTTTCTCTGATGTGCTGATAGTTTGTGCAGAGGGTGAGGACGTGTTCCTCCGTCTCCACCTCTGCCTGGGGACAGTGTGGGCAGATGCGGCTCTCTCTAGGTTGCCAGTTCTGTCTGTATCGGCCCATTTCTACAGTCAGACTGTTAGCGCTCAGTCTGTATTTGGTCAGTGTTGCTCTTAATTTACTGTCCTTTACTGCACTCAGATATGTTGCTGTCGTATAATCTCTATTTAAGTCTAAATAACATTGAAGTTTACTTTGTTTTCCTGCTGCTTCATTTCAGTAAATCAGATACTCTTCTTTTCGTGCATATATCATTTAATTGGGCTTAATTCTGTGGCTGAGCATGTTCGTGTCCTGATGCTGCCTCCTGTTAGTCATATTTGCTATGTTGGTTTGTGTTTGCAATTTCAGGACCATCTGAATCAAGGGGCTTTTTTCAGTGTCTATTTCTTGGTTTTTGAGGGCTTTAAAATGATAAGAGTTGGGGTCACTCATTTTTATGTGTTTCCAAAATTTGACGGCCCGTTTCTCAATGCACATGAGTAGAGGATACTGGCCTAATTCTGCCCTGCATGCATTGCTGGGTGTGTTCCTCTGTACCCTGAGGATGCTCCTACAGAACTCTGCATGTAGGCTTTCAATTGGATTTTTATCCCATTTATCAAACTCATGACTGAGGAGAGGACCCCACACTTCACTCCCGTATAGCACTATAGGTTCAATCACTGACTGGAAAATTTTGAGCCAGATTCCAACTGAAACATTTTTCTATTTGTGTTGATTTTTTTTAATGGCGTAAAAAGGCCCTTCTTGCTTTCTCTTTCAGTTCATTCACAGCCAAATTTAGTCTTCCATTAGCACTTATTTTCAACCCAAGGTATGTGTAGCTTGTGGCAGGTTCAATTTTTCAGGTCATACCAAGGGTGAAGCTGTGTTTCTTTCCCTGACATCTGGGTTTTTTCTGGAATATTAGGGTTTTGGTTATGTTTGGTTCAAACATAACATTTTAAAAAAACTTGTAATACAAACACCATCTGCAATTCCTAATGTAATCAATCAGCTGGAGAATTATGATGATATGTGTTTTTCGCCGTTCTCCTCCAGTGCCTGAAGCAGAGTGACCGCCAGGTAAAGGGTTTAAGAGACTGAATGTCCAGCAGATGAGACTCAGCAGCACCACTGAGCACCAGTGTCATCTGCCTTCAATGAGCCTCATCAGATTAAAGCCTGCTCCGCGCTCTGTCCTGCAGGGGGCGACAAACACACGTGATTCTCCGTGTCCTTGCGCACAAACTTCAAGAGCATCTGGAGTCTGGGCAGCAGCATCAGTTTGAGCGCCCGCCTCTTCGGTTTACTGCAGATATCCAGCCTGTACACTTAACATTCCTGCAGTTTGTCTTTATATTCTGCATAATTATAATGTGTCGTTTGCCTTTCACCAAAATGTTATCTAATGCAAACGATAAATGCTAATAGCTTTTATTTAAAAAAACAAACAAACAATACGCTGAAAAATATAAACAAAATAAAAAATATATTACATATAAAAACATTGAGCTGTCATAAGATTAATACTGATTAATCACATCCAAAAATAAAAGTTTATATTTAAGTTAATATTTAAAAGTGAATAAAAGATTAAATATATTTGTGCATACTGCATATATTTTTGTGTATATAAATATATGCACAGCTATATTATATAACATATTGGTATATTTTTATATATACAAATTATATAAAAAAATATTTCTTTTGTATATATTTGTGTTTTATGTACAGTATGAGGGCCTCACGGTGGTGCAGTGGGTAGCACAATCGCCTCACAGCAAGAAGGTTGCT
This sequence comes from Danio jaintianensis, assembly GCA_903798115.1. NCBI lineage: Eukaryota > Metazoa > Chordata > Actinopteri > Cypriniformes > Danionidae > Danio > Danio jaintianensis. Next base: position 11,443,233 of record CAIGQV010018202.1, read on the forward strand.
GGTTCGAGCCTCGGCTGGGTCAGTTGGCATTTCTGTGTGGAGTTTGCATGTTCTCCCCGTGTTGGCGTGGGTTTCCTCCGGGTGCTCCGGTTTCCCCCACAAGTCCAAAGACATGCGCTATAGGTGAATTGGGTAAGCTAAATTGTCCGTAGTGTATGAGTGTGTATGGATGTTTCCCAGTGATAGGTTGCAGCTGGAAGGGCATCCGCTGCGTAAAACATATGCTGGATAAGTTGGCGGTTCATTCCGCTGTGGCGACCCCAGATTAATAAAGGGACTAAGCCGAAAAGAAAATGAAGGAATGAATGTACAGTATGTTTATTTATGCATAAATATATACAGTACACATGTATATATTATGTAAATACAAACTTTCTTGGATGTGTTTAATTGCGACTAAATGAATTATTAGACTCACAAATTATTGGTCATGAATTACCTATGAATAATTATTGCTGATATTAATATCCATAACTGAGACATTTCAAGAATTTGTATTAATTTAATTATACTATTAATATGATATTGTTATTATTACTGATGTGTAAACACCATTTAAAAATATTTTCTGCATTATTTGACGTTTATAACTTATACTAATACTAAATAATAGTAAAGTTTAAAAAAAAAAAAAAATATTATACTGCTAATAATAATAGTTATTATTATTAATATCATTATTAAATAAAATTATTTTTTAAATAAACATTTCTGAATATTTTACAGTACTGACTTTACTACTACTACTATTAAATTAACAATAATAATCCTGCCACACTCTTTTATACTTTTTACATGCTAATAATTGTAATAAATAATGTATTATGTGCCTCATTAGATTGCATTCTGCAGTACTGACACATTGCATATTTATATATATTTTTAATTATTATTATTATTGCATCACAATACTAACAAATTTTTGCCATTTAATTGTTTAACAATCATAATAAAATATTATTAATGTTTAAAATAATACTTTTTAATTGTTAAATTGTTTAATAATGTATTCTCATTATAATATAAATGAATATTTTACATATTTTACATAATTTTAATGTCCTATAGTTTTAGAAATTATTATTATTATTATTATTATAGTTTTGAGAGTTTCGTGCTTTATAATCAATCCGACACACTGCTGTTTTGTATGCGGTTTCATAAGGATCTCTGGCCAGGTTTGTGTCTGTGAAGAGAGAGCTGGTTATAGATATGGCTCATAATGAAAAGGTGTGTCCCTCAGGTCTGAATACCGCATGGCTTGTGTTTCACACTTCAACAATAAGGCATCCTGTGATTTCTGCCACCTGGGACCAGAAACACAGCTTTTCTGTCTGTTGAGTCCCGCAGAGATCTCAAACATGCACAAAAGTTTCCTCAAACGCAGTCCATCAGTGCATCGAGTCCATAAATTCACTCCCACTTCAAAGTGGGTTTTATACTGTACTCTCGGCATACAACCCTAATTTATTACAAAAGTATAAATATAAAAATAGATTTATGAAATATATTTACAAAAAATATTAAAAGTGTAAAAAAGACGCTTTATATGAAAATAATTCAAACAAATAGATTAAGGTGTACATTAACATGGCTAATCATTCCGATTTCATAACTCTGTCACTGTCACTGTGGCAAAGACAAAAGAAATTAGTTATTAGAAATTAGATATTCAAACTTAATTATATGTTTAAAAAAATATTCTCTCGGTTAAACAGCACTTGGTAAATATTATTTTAAAGAATAAAAATTTTATTCATTCATTCATTTTCTTTTCGGCTTAGTCCCTTTATTAATCAGGGGTCGCCACAGTGGAATGAACTGGCAATAAAATTTTACAGTTGCACTAATCATATATATATATTTATAATTTAGATTATTATTATTTTTTTAAATGTTATAATTTGTACTACAATAATTCTTGTATATAGAAAGATGAATAAAACTGACGTTTGGATAGTCTTATTTTCCGATTTTTTGTTTTTAAGAAAATGGCCTTTAAAAATAAGTACTGCAGTTAAAATACACATTAATTGATGAAGTGACCAAAGAAACACTTCAAATTATAGTATGAATGTTTCTTTACATTAGATTGAAAAAAACGTTTCCCTTGAAACTATAGACTAGATTTGTGATGCAAGATCTGATCAAACACTTATTTTTGGACTGAAAAAATACTTGTTGCCTGCAGAGTCTCCTTTTATGTTAATCACTACTTAAAAAATTATTTAACCCAATTTCACACATATGTTATTAAACAAATATATTAATCTAAAAAAATAAAAACTATAAAAATCTTCTAAAAATGGGGTGCTATAAGGGTGTGAGGAGAAAAGTGATAGAGTTGTCAGATGCTCGACACAGATATGTTTGTTTCTCTGTGGTGTGTGTGATATGACCCCGTTCTCCAGCAGATATAAGTGTTTGTGTGTTGGATGAAGGCTTACCCAGATGACAAGCAATGTTCCCTTTGCTGACAGGAAAACAGTTAGGAGGAAACTAAGCTGGCTGCTGTGACAGACAACACAATCTGGAGAGAAGAGAAAAGGCATTTTCATGTGCGCTGTATTCCACACAGAGGCCAGACACCCGTCACTGACACACTCTTGCTTCTTCACACTCCTGCTCTTCACCTGCTTTCATAACACTGGATTAGAACATATGCTGCTGTTATCTGTCCTTATGCTCTTACTTAGGAGTGTATACTTTAACCCTTATATTATTAGGGACCGAGCACCGGAACAGTGCGTAGGCCCTATTGGAATTGCTCCGTTTATTATTCTTCTCTGGAATGAATTGCCATTTAGAGGGTCTAAACATGCACGAAAACTCACGAAACTTTGCACACGCCTCAGAAGTGGCGAAAATTTACGTTTGTTATAGGTTTTGGAAGTGGGTGTGGCAAAATGACTCGACAGCGCCAACTATGCACATTTGACAGACTGGCCCCCGAGCTACGTTTCACACACACGTACTAAAATTGGCACACACATCAAACATGCCAAAACCTACAAAAAAGTCTCTTGGAGCGAAATCTCAAACCCAACAGGAAGTTGGATATTTTTAACTTCCTCTGCCGAGAAAGTGCCATTTTTGCCATTTCCAGGTGTTGTACTTTAACGAACTCCTCCTAGGGATTTCATCAGATCAACACCAAAATTGGGTATTGTCATCTAAAGGCCTTGGCAATGTTTTCGTCGAAGGGCGTGTCCGTGGCGGCCTCACAAACTTTGACGCTTCGCCATGAAACAGGAAGTTGTTATAACTCAGGCGTACATTGTCTAATCTGCTTCAAAATCCATATGTTTGATAACAGTCCTGACCTGAACACATTTAAATGCCAATATCCAGATACAGTTATAGCGCCACCTGCTGGCAACAGGAAGTGACATGTTTTACAGTGTAACAAACTCCTCCTACAAATTTTATCACATCGAATCCATGTTCCATTAGTTTAGTCCAAAGGCCTTTGTGATGTTAAATTGTGAAGATTTGAGTTTTCGCCGAAGTGCGTGTCCGTGGCGGACTGAGAAAGTGTGATGCTTCGCCATGGAGGAGGAAGCACTTATAACTCAACCAAACAATATCTGATCTGCCTGAAAATGCACAGGTTCGATGAGATTCCTCTCCTGAAGACATCTACATGCCAATATTGAGTCACAGTCATAGCGCCACCTTATGACAGAAGGAAGTTTGGCATAAATCTGTGTTTTTGTCAGGTATTTTAATATATATCGGCTTAAAATATTATTGTCCACTGTTCTCTGTCATCCTAAGGCCACCGGGCTGCGGTGAGCCCGGGTGCGAGGTCCCTTTCATCGCTGTTTGCAACTTTAATGTTTAAATTATGATTATAATCCATCTATCTATCTATCTATCTATCTATCTATCTATCTATCCTGTAAAAAAAAAATCTGTATTATTTCCAACACAGACAATATATCACTTCAAACTATTAAAAATATTAATAAAAGTAAAAAATTTTTAAGGTTAAAAATTGTTGGAATAAAGATCAAGGTCTCATAATGTAATTCAAAAGCATAAATAAATTAGTAAAAAAAAACATGTATCACTAAATACGGAAAACTGCTAATTTACAGATTTTTTGAAGAGTATATCTATCTATAATAATGAAAAAAATAAAACAAATAAATGTCAATATATTTAAACAAAGATCCATTGTGTTGCAACAAAAGCATGTAATAATAATCAAAATTGTGGAGCCATGTTCATCAGCCTAAATGAGAATTCATCAAATGTTTTCAAAAATAAAAAATAAATTAAGTAAAAAACAAAAGAAAGAAAGATTAGTTAGTTATTTAGTTGGGACAAACTGACCCTCAACTGTGCAAAAAAAAAACAAAAAAACAGGATGAGAGCCATGCAATATTCTAGTGATTTCTTTCTTTCTTTCTTTCTTTCTTTCTTTCTTTCTTTCTTTCTTTCTTGTCTGTCTGTCAGTTGTAAATAATAACAGTAATAATAAGCGATGGCGGCACAGTGGCTCAGTGGTTAGCACTGTCGTCTCACAGCAAGAAGGTCGCTGGCTTGAGTTGATTGGGCCATTTGGCATTCCTGTGTGGAGTTCTCCCCGTGTTCACGTCGGTTTCCTCTGGGTGCTCTGGTTTCCCCCACAGTCCAAAGACATGCGGTATAGGTGAATTGGATGAACTAAATTGGCCGTAGTGTACAAGTGCGTGTGTGAATGCGAGAGTTTATGGGTGTTTCCCAGTACTGGGTTGCGGCTGGAAGGGCATCAGCTGCGTAAAACATATGCTGGAATAGTTGGCGGTTTATTCCGCTGTGGTGACCCCTGATAAATAAGGGACTAAGCCGAAGGAAAATGAATGAATGAATGAGTAATAAATTATGTCAATATATTACAAATATTTTCTGCAATGTGTTGCAACAAAAACAACATGTCAAAATGTTGCAGCCATGTTGACATTGTAAAAAATGTTGGATTCCACACAATCAAATTGTTTTGGGACAACATTAAGGAATTAAGTTAGCTTATTAGTTTTTACAAATTTAAGTGGATTGAACAAACCAACCAAGTTGTTTCCCCAGAAACCTCAAGAACTGTGTTGTTTAACTTATTTTAAATAAGCAGTTTGAACAAACAGTAAACGTTATTTTTTTGAGTGCATGAGCCTCAATTAGTAATAGTTAGGACTTCAAAAAAAAAAAAAAAAAAAAGGAAGAGAAAGAAAGAAAGAAAGAAAGAAAGAAAGAAAGAAAGAAAGAAAGAAAGGTTAGTTGTGGGACAAACCAACCTGCAACAAATTCATAATTATGCTTATAACGTTTTGTACCACTTGACTTTGTCTGAGCCGCAACAAACTGTTTCTAATCTTGACTCAGCTGCCAATTTGAGGCCCAAAATGATTCATTTCATATCAAATGCACACCAAGTTTAAATTGTCCATGCCTCCAGATAAAAACCCTTATGAATAAACATGGCACAATTAAACAACAAAGCAAGTGGTTTCTTTGAGAGAGACACAGGCAATTAAGAAAACTTGTGGCTTATGGCGTTCAAAAAGGCCAGAGAAAGTGTATTCCCTTGCTTAAAATTCTTTATTTTTTTTCTAGACGTATCCCGTCTGCCAGAGAACCATGACAGCCAAACACAGACAGATTGCTCATAGTTTAATTCCTCACAGGCCACAGTGATTGATAACTCTGAGCTTGAAACCTGTACACCAGCCAACTGATGCTAGCAGAAAAAAACTCCAATTACTGTAAAGGCACTGCAGGTGAATACGGTAAAAAATTTAACTAACAGTCACACAGTTTGTTGATTACATTATGACTCACAAACATTTACTGTATTACAGGTTTTCTTGACTTTTACATTTAGATATGCAAACGACAAATTGTTTAATTAAATATGCACATATTTGCATACATATCCAGCACAAAAATCAGAACATAGGATGAAATCCGTTTTAAAATTCTTCTTTCATTTTTTGGACATTTGTTTGAGTTTTTGAGGGGATTTTGCATTTTGTAGAATAAAAATAAAAATGTTAATATATATTAAAATGTTAATATTTTGTAAAATAAAAATAAAAAGTTGTGTATATCAGGAAATCATGGAACATATCCGTCGGTGAAACCTTCAGAATATACCCTTCCTGCATGTTAATAGTTTGGGATAATGATTAAATCAATTTGATTTATTTGATCAAAACTATAATTATCCAAGAGTGAAAGTAAAAACATTTATAATGTCTTTATAATTTTTAATTTCTTATAATAAAAGAGTCCAGAAAAGTAAAATGTATCACAAATATCACAAAACTATGAAGCAGGACAAAATTTTTTTCAACTTTGATAATTATAAGGATTATTAGCAATGATTGAGTACCAATAATAATTGATAAAACTAGATTTTATCAGTTGTTTATGATTTGTTTTGGTTCATGTGACACTGAGGACTTGAGTAAATTAAGCTTTGAATCACAGGAATAAATGACATTATAAATATGAAAATTAACGCAGTTATTTTGAACGTGCAGTAAATAATATTTAACATACTGTTTTTATTGGATTTTTTATAAATGCAGCCTTGGGGAGGAAAAGAAACGTCAAAACAATGAAACAATTGGCCAGATAAAACTGTAAATTTTGTAAATGACGATAAAGAGGAGATTTATGATTCAGTGCCAGACAAAAAAAAATAAAATTGACGAAAAAAGTCATTAAAAATGTCTTGCAATTGAAATCAACCGACACAAATTGATAAAGTATGGCAAAAGAAACACTTAAAATGTAAAATTATATGATTAATATTATCTTAATTAGATTGAAAAAAACAAACACTTTATGAAACCAATTTGTATATGATGATCAAATACGTTTGTCTACACTAAAGACCCACATAGAAGTTAGATGTGTCCCTATTACTGTGGGTTTTATATTGAATTACTGAGTTTGTCATCATAACCTCTTATAATGACCCACAGTGTTCACTGCGCTCTGAATAAAGTCATCAGATAAATAATGAGAAAAGAAAATGAAGCAAGACCAAATGCCAGCCAAATAAAAATAGACGCACCCTTTGTGATAAGCTGGGTTCATAAATACAATTTCTGTGGCTTTGATTTCAGAAGTTCAGGTGTGAGCCGAGGCCATTTCATCATACTGTTTAGTGTTTAAAATAAACCAAAGAACCAAATGTAATTGTTCTAGACTAGTATTGTTGTATTTAATTTTATTTTAAGGTTCTGTTTTGGTGTCCACATCATCAAATCTGATTTTATATACCTAAAAACAATTTTAAATGTAAAGTGGGCAATGTAATCTTTCTGAATATAAAATGGCAAAACATAAGTGAAATATTGTTTAACCTTCAGGAGATAACTCAATTATTTAAAATAAAACAACATATTATTCTGACCTGTGCAAATTAATCATTTAATGTTAATAATAAATAAAACTGATCAATACATAAGTGATGATACAAAGTTTTTATTTTAAAAACTGAAAGATTTTGGCCAGTTGCTGGAAAAAAATGTAGTTTAAAGGATAGTGGCAAGGTAAAAAATATTTAAAATGTCAATTAGTACTTTGGAGCTTAAATCTTCAAACTGAATAATTTAATCTTCAGTTTTATTTTCATCAAATGATTACTGTTCTTCTAAATATGCCACAATATTTTTGTATATAAAGAATTTTTAAACTAAAAAAACTGCCTTCTTCTAATTCAAAATTACATTCTGAAGTAAATGGGGAACAATTAAACCTGTATTATACTTTTATTGTTAAAAGAATCATTCAAACATGTCAAAAGAGCCTTAATAAACTCTAAAGTATGTGTACATTGTATTAACAGACAAGAAAACCCTTACAGTAGTAGTTCTGCTTGCCCTGGTACCTTGCCAAGAGAGATGTGCCACACTGATAAACGGCACTATAGCCTGCTGTATAGAAAAATTCAAGTGAGAAAAGTGAAGGAATGACATTTGCTGGAAGCGAATAAATAGAGATACTTATCTCAAGTACTGAATTGCCCCACTATAGACAAACAGCCCCTTCCATCTCAAGAAACCAAGTCAGAGTTCTGCCCAAAGAGGGTCAGAGCTTCACCGGGTCTGTTTCTCTATAAAACCAAACTGCATTTGGAACTTTAACATTTTGGGATGCTTGTATAGTTTTGAAATGCTTCATTTTCTGGATTTCTTGTATTTCACACAGACCGACAAGCGACATCTGAATAATGCATTGCAGTACAAGCTGGCTTGCAGCGCGGATGACTTGAGCTTTGATTAATCAGGTAAGAACAAATGATGAAATCAGGGCCAGCTAGGGGAGCTGTGTGAATAAATCTCCTTATCTCAAGAGCTAGTGATAGACGCTGGAGTTTTTAGAGTTCTTGCTTGCCTTCTACACCAAAACTGCCCATCTGATCCCCTCTTCAAGTAGGTCGAGCAGAACCAGATAGATAACATTGGTGCCATCACCTGGATGGAACTGTTTTATGAGGCTGAGTGTAATGGCCATCTAGAAAGAGCTGTGTGATTAAAGCTCACTCACCTGATATCAAGAAGGAGACTCGTGACAGACACTAGATGCTGCAGTCTTTAGCATAGCATCTTTGTTAATGTGCCTATTCCCTTTGGTAGCATTGCTAGTTTGAATCCTGGTCTGAGAAGTTCAAGTACAACTAGACGAGTTACATTGGTGCCATGACCCGGATGGATATGAAATTTAGGGGTAGAGTGTAACTGGAGACCATCTAGAAAGTTCCATATGATTAATCACTCCCCAAATCCCAGTACAAGCAGGACTAGTGGATACAGAGGGGTTGCACTAATTCCGTGACCAGGTTTAGTGGGTGTGAGACAGACAGCGGCTGTTGTCTTTAGCATTCTTGTTAGTTTACCTGCCTCCTATAGTGGAACAGCCAGTTTAAATCCCACTCAGAGCCGGTTGAGTAGAACTGGGTGGGTTATATTGGTGCCGTGACCCGGATGAGTCACTACTCTTGTTGAATCTTTATGTTATTAAGGTTACTTCAACAAGGAAAGTAATGTTAAAATAAAATGATTAGTACAAACATCATCAGATGAGTATAGTTCCACCCCCAAACTAACACAATAGATTGAGCCAGTGTTGCTGTGTTGAACAGAGCAATGTTTTGAAAGGAATGTAGTGCTTACACATTTTATGGGAATGAGGATGCAAATGGCTTACTTATAGCTGAATGCACATGCTTTTGAGAACACATTTTGTGCTTAAAAATTACACAATTGAACTTTAATAAGCAACATTGTCTTTATGTAACCCATGCCATACATCTTGAGGGTATGTTCTGTATGTGGTTCATTCAGTCCTTCACATACTGTTTAAAGATCACTTTCTGTCACGAGACTCATTGGGCATTAGTCAAAGTACATCAGCCAAAAGAAAAAAAAACAGAAGAATTATTGCATAAGCTTTCCGACATACACACATGCAGGGTCATTGTTTTGATGGGTTATATTGGTGCCATGATCCAGATATGAAGTTTCCCTTAATTTCAAGAGGAACATAGCAACAGACAAAAAACACTGTAATACCACTCTGAGTGGGTCGAGAGGAACCAGAGGGTTCAATTTGCATTCTACAGCGGAATTGCTAGTTCAAATTCCGCTCTGAGCAGGTTATGTATAATCGGATGGGTTACATTGGTGCTGTGACCCAGATGGGAATGAGGTTTAAGGGGGTGAGACAGACAAGAGGTTAAGTTCTGTAGCATCCTTGTTTGTATACCCACATGTTAGAATTGCCATTTCAAATTCTTGCTCAAGACCTGGATGATTTACACAAAGATGTATTGTATAGACATCTTTAAGGTAATTAATCATCCGAATTAAGAGCACTTTAGTGTAAACATGACAGCTAATTTGTTAATTTATTAGTCTGATATAATCTGTGTATAGATTGGAGCAAGCATTTATCACGTGAAGTATAAATATAATGTAAGGATGAGACAAAAATGGCACATTGTGATAATGATTGTTGTATACATTTGATTGTATTCTTGTATACAACAGTTCTGAGGAGGCAATGTTAGGCCAACAGCAGAACTTGGAAAGGGGGGTCCATTGCCAGACAGATGGGATGCCATCATGGGAGGCGGCTGGGGAAGTGCTGACTGAGCCGGGCCAAACAAAGAATCTAAAGCGTCCAGACAATCCTGGTCCCGACCCAGACCGTCCTGGCACACAGAAAGGCCAGCTCAGTCAGCGACGAGCCCAGTCTCGGAGCCGATGAAAAGATAATTCCCCCCTCGTAGACCACATGCAGCGTGGGGCCGCTTGTGAGCGCTGACAGAGCAAGATCAAGCAGAAAGGATATGAGTGGGAAACTTCAAAACCTGCTCATGTTTCTGGGCCCGTGAAAGGATTTGTATAACACATTCACGTTTGATGGACTTTCCCATGTACCCCAAGACAGCTCTTTTGCTGTTGACGTGTTCAAATAATGAATCTCTTATGCTTAATTTTTTTCCCTCAGAGCAAGGCCGTGTTTCTAGTGATTTTGCAGGGATGCTGGGTAATCCAGTCAGTCTCGCGCCACAGCTGAGAACAGATGGAGTACCGCTGATTCTACAGCTGCCAGGAAAACGGGTGAGTCTTCCGAAATAGAGCAAGGGATGCTAGAGCAGATGAAGGGCAAAAGTGGATTGAGGTCAGGGTGAAACACGCAGAACTATGAGTAAAAGCATCACGGTAACAAATTGATTTGTAGCTTTTCGAATTTTTGAGCACTTCAGATCAATTTCTCATCATTATTGGCTTCAATTTTGACAGACGGACCAACAAAAGTATTGCCTTTCTCATTTTTTTTCAGTTTTTCTTCAAACCTAATACCATAATTACAGAACAATGCCATCAAATTACCTTTTGAAGCGAGTCTAATCATTTTTTCTCTCATTTTAGAAAAAGAAGCATTTTCTGATGAATCCAAAGAAATTGCTCATACATTGTCTTCCTCAGGAGTTGAAATGGAACATTTGTGTGTGATTCTCTTGCTTGTAAGTAAAACTTTCATAGCGAATGCGCAATTCAATGGGTTCAACTGTGATGCCAACTTCCACAGCCGCTTCCCCGGTGAGTGGGTGCTGTCTCTTTTTTGTGTGCAAGCGTTCAATCGCTGACACATAATTAATGATATTTTACTCTCTCTCCCCATAGCTGAGCGGGACATCAGTGTGTATTGTGGAGTGCAAACCATAACACTGAAGATTAATTTTTGCCCGGTGCTTTTTTCTGGCTACACCGACACTGACCTGGCACTGAATGGGCGTCACGGGGATGCCCACTGCAGAGGCTTCATCAACAACAACACCTTCCCTACGGTTGTGCTGTTTAGCATCAGTCTCAACACCCTGGAGTCTTGCGGAAACTCACTGGTGGTAAGAAACTGACATTTTTAAAAGCCTATGTCAGAAGAACAGAATAATTGACTCACATTAGTTCCTAAATGGCCCAGAACTTGAATTCCAGGTTCAGTCATTAGTAAGAAAACCACATTTGTTCCAGTAAGCAGCTTGTGTTTGGAGAGAAGGTATTCTCTCTATGACAATTTGGCTATAATAAATGAAGAACATCTGCGGTGAGGTGGATTTATCTTTGCTTGGGTGACAGCAGAGATCTGGTATTGAGGAAAGGGCTGAGGATTAGGGAGGTGAAGGTACATTAGTTTCTGGAAGCGCAATCACAGTTTAGTGCCTGTGTTGGCAGGTCTCTACGGCTCAGGGGCCCAATGCCTATGGGAATCTTTCCCTGGTCCAGATTGGAAATATAGCAGGCTACATTGACACTCCGGATCCCCCGACTGTCATCAGTTACCTGCCAGGACTGCTTTACAAGTTCAGTTGTAGTTACCCGCTGGAATACCTGGTCAACAACACACAGCTTGCTTCGTAAGTCTTCTTTATTCCGGTCTGTAATTCAGTACTGCATTTCAGTCTGATGCATTATCGTGTCCTAATGCATGCTAAATTATTTATACCACTTATGAGGTAAGATAAAAAAACACGTTGTAAAATATTTAGCATTTATAGTTTCGATTTAACAGGCTTGATTGTGAGGCGTAATTAAATTAGTATGCACAACGAATAAGTTGTAAAACCTAATGCATGGTTGATTACAAGGACATCAGACAGTAAATCAGGAAAAACCATTACACAAGTTTTACTTTCAGACTTAATTGGCCTGCAAAATATATTTATCGTGTTTTAATAGCTTCTTTTGTTCGAAGGTCGGCCGCAGCGATATCAGTGAAGGACAGTAATGGTACTTTTGTGAGCACGCTGAATTTGCTTCTATACAACGTGAGTACATGTAGAACATCAATACAGTTTCTAATTGAGCATTTGTTTAGTTTGTTTAGTTCTTTATATGGAGAACTATCTACATTATTTGCACTGTGTTCAAAGTGTTCAGTCGAGAAATATATTGTAATATTGTTTGATAGTTTCATTTAACATCATCCATCTGGTGCTTAATCTTGAATGATTCATACAGTAAGAACATAATATCACATGTATGTATGTATATATGTATGTGTGTATGTATTGCATTATATCTATAATATAATTTTACCTATTATTCTACTTATATGCTTATTTCTACATTAAAGGCTACATTATAATTGTATATTTTATAATAATAATATTAATAATAGGAAGAAGAATGATTTATTATTTCTTAAATTATTTATAAGAACTTGCCATTTATTTTTTTGCACATACCTGAAAATATATATGCTTTTTAAAATTATATTTACTTTATTTTTGTTATAGAATCTTTTTCATTATTTTTTTCAGTCCTTCTCAATTTTTTAAAAGAAAATATTTATAATAATAATAAAAACATGGAGAAGAATTGTTTCTTATTTTATCATTGTTTATTTCCTAAATAATTTTTAAAGAATACAAATTATGTATTTATTTAAATATATTATTATTTGTTGTATAGTTGATTTTATTGTTAGACGATTTTGATTATGTTTAGCTTATTTCTATATTAGAGACTTTATTATTAATCACTAATTACTAATGAGGATTTATTATTCATTTCTTAGACTTAAATTAATATATCACAAGATTTAGGATTATTACACACACACACATGCACACACACACACACACACACACACACACACACACACACTATATATATTTATACAATTATTATTATTATTATCATCATCACATTATTGATGGTTTTCTTTAGATGGTTTTTAAAAGTGAATATATGTATGGGATCATAATCTGTGGCGTTGAATATTTCAGGACTCCTCATACATTCAGAACCTCGCCATCCCAATGTCTGGACTTACTCTGAAGACCCGAGTGTTCGCCGCTGTAAAAGCCACCAACCTAGATAGGAGGTAAAGCACAGTTTACCACAAAAAAAAAAAACATGCCCAAATGCAAACATATGATACTCAACACTCAGTCCAATTACGAACTTAGCCATGAAATCCAATGAAAGTCAAACGTAAACTGAGACTTAAGTCACTTCACTAAATGACCATCTGATGGATCCAGACCAGGTTTAGCCCATTAAATGAAAAATGCTGTGCGACTCACTCAATGCTGGCCTTGTTGAGAGCCAGCGAGGGGCGCCACTAAAGTCAATGGGAAAGATTATTATGGGTCCCATGTAGAGATAAGAAACATGGCTTCTATATGAAACAGAGCAGTTTGGCCTTAAAGGGCCGTTTCCTATTCAAGCATGTCAATCCCCACAGGTGGAACGTTCTGATGGACTACTGTTACACCACTCCCTCTGGAAATCCTAATGATGAGCTGCGATATGATCTTTTCTTTGGGTAATTCTATGTTTTGCCACATATGTGTGTGTGTGTGTGTGTGTGTGTGAGCTGAATGCTAAGTGTATCTGACCTCCGATCCAGCAGATGCGATAAGGACCCACAGACGACAGTGTTTGAGAACGGGAAGAGCCAGATGGGTCGCTTCTCCTTTGAGGTGTTTCGCTTTGTCAAGCACAAAAACCAGAAAATGTCCACTGTTTTTCTGCACTGCGTGACCAAGCTGTGTCGCTCTGATGACTGCCCCATGCTCCTGCCCGTAAGGATGGCCACTTCAGACAAATAGTATGGGGAAAACAACATGATTGGGTCATACTTCATCCTGATACCTGAAGAAAAACAAAGGATATTGTATTTTGTTCAAAGAAATTGAGAGAAATCAATTTGCTTTTGCATTGTAAACTTGTAAAAAATATTTTACATTTAAATGACATTTTTTATAAATTATTAGATTTTTTTAATGTAAAATGTATGTTTTTTTAAAATATGTATTTTTTAAACACATCTTCTGTGCTCACTAAGGCTGTATTTATTTGATCAAAGATAAAAAGTCAGATATTAAAATATCAAAATTAAAATGTGTATTATTGTCAAATATTATTACAATAGAAAATGACAATACATTCCAAAATGTAGCTTTAGGTGTTTCAGTTCAAGTTAAACTAAATTACATATAGCTGCATTTTTTTTTATAGATTTTATTTATTGAAGTAGCAAAAAAAAAAAAATACAATTTTATGTTTTAGTTTAGTCTTCATTTAAAATTTTGAAACATGACATATTAAAGGAACAGTTTACCCAAAAATGAGCATTCTGTCACAATTTATTTAGCCTTGACTTTTCCACACTAGTTGGATTTTTTTGTTCTGTTGCACACAAAAGACAGCCGATTCGAATAGACGGCATTATCAGGGGTTATCAGCTGATACATATGAGCCAGTCGGGGCCTTTTGCGCCTACTAGTAGGCTCAGAAGGCTGTTATCATCCATCCACATGGTTAATCAGCTATAGATCACATATGGCTGCAGCCGGAAGTTAACGAGAATTATTTATATTATTTATTACATTTCCCATTAATTGTATTTTATTAACGTCTACCCCTACCCAACCGTCACAGTGATGTAAAAACAAATCTGGATCTGGAGTCTTCTCTATTAGTATAGCTGATTAACCATGTGGATGGATGATAACAGCCTATGATAACTAGATACTAGTAGGTGCAGAAGACCCCTACTGGCCCATATCTATCAGCTGATAACCACTGATAACACCCATTCAATCAAGTGATAACATTCGAAGCGGGTGCAAAAAAGATATATTGAAGAATTAAAAAAACCTGCAACCATTGACATCCATAGTGGTAAAAACAAATACCATGGAAGTCAAGGGTTACCAGTTTTCAATATTCTTCAATATATCATCTTTTGTGTTCAAATTAGTGTGGAACAAGTCAAGGGTGAGAAATTGATGGCATCATTTTGAGACTCTTTTCTTGACTATTTAAAAAGCACAGAAGCTTCAAGTTTCAAATCTGTGTTCCTTTGTTACAAACGTTGTCTTCCTGACAGATCTGCGGTAAGAGGAAGAAAAGGGATGTGTCAGAAAGAAGCGGTGGTGCCTCAGACAATGCCGTTATGACCGCTGGACCCATCATCACCCGAAGTGGTATGATATCAACTGCAGAGTATTGTTTTTTTTGTGTGTGTGTACAATGCTAAAGGCTATGATTTCCAGAGAAACTGCTAAAAAACAAACTTTGAGTCTAAAGTGTGTTGACTTGGAAATACATCATAAACAATGCTATATCTAAACTCGTCAACAATCATATTCTGTTTAGAATGAAAATGAGCTTATCACAGAAGTTCTCATGTTTGCACTACAATTACTATTAAAACCATTTTAAAACATCAAATTTTAACCATTAAAACCAGTTCGTTTTAATGGCTTCTACTGTTTTCTACTGTTTTTCTACTGTTCTACTGTTTTGTGACATAATCCATTAGGATTTATCGGTTTTAACATGTCACCCCTAAAAAGCAAAACAAATACCAGTAGATACCTAAATGGCAAATGCAGTTTCCAATAAAAATAATATAATTTCCCTTACAAACCATTAGAAATTCTGTGATGGTTTCTATTGTTTTTTTTCAGCAGTGATGTTTATGATTCAGTACTTTGACTTGACTTAAGTGTGCTTAAACTATTTTCCTCTGTCCACAGATGAAACTCCTGGTAATATATCCCAACTAGGTAAGCCTTCTTTTTATCCTCCTGCGTTTTACGCTTTTAAAAGAAGATAGGTAAATCCTTCTATCTCAGAGCTGTAGCATTTCTGATGGAGGATAAAAGCATGGTTTACTCCCTCACAAAAAATATATAAGTGGGGAAAAAAAGCATGTAGCGGCTTAAAACCGTGACCAAAATAACGATGAGTCGGATGGTTTCCAACAGTGAGAAGTTAATAGAGGGTAGAAGCAGGTGGTGTTATCAAGAAATGAACCAGAGGATTGAAAGAAAGAGTGTGCGATAGACTTTGAAGGTTGTATAAAGTCTTGCTAACACTCTTTTGTGAATGTGTGTGTTTCAGCGCAGTTAAACGGCCCTCCATTCAAAATGAATTCAGTGACGAGCGCTTTGATTTCTGCCATCGCGATCCTCGCCGTTATGAGCATGTGTTTCTTCATCTTGTCTATGTCGTTGCTGAGGGGAAAACAGACGCCAGCAACACCTCTATCAGGATCCCACAACCCAGCGTTCAGCTAAATGCACAAACACGCACACACACATATGGCTGTTCATTCAGCTAAACAATAGCACAATACCCATGTGCAGAGCTCTTCTGTTACAGAATCATGCAGTACAGGGAAATAATATCATGATATCACTCTACACAGCCTTTAGCTATGTACAGTTGCCTTGTTTTGTTACAAAGCAACTTAACACATAACACACAATTAAACAATAAGTCTTTGAAATAGTTCTCAAGCAGGAATGATGTCTCGTTTTAGACTCATTTTAATTTTTTATGCAATGTTATGAAATGTAATTTCAACAAACTCCCGAGATTCAAGTAAAACCTTCATAAGATTACCAACTAATGTTACCAGTGGAATAAGTTGATAATGGTTTATAATGCATTTCTAAAATGGTACTGGTAATTGAAAACTAAATTTGCATCCACACCACTAGGTGTCAATGTCCAATGACTTTTTTTTAGATCAGCGCTGGTTCATGTATTTTTAAGAAGTCTGTGTAAAAGCATTTTAAATCATGAACCAAACCAAGTGAATGAAGTAAATAACAACATTGAAAACTTATGAAGGCAAATAGTAAATTTGAAGCAACGTCGTAAATTAAAATTCGAACAAAAAAATCGAAGATATCAGACGGTTACTTAAGGACATAAATCAGAGATTTACTATGCAGTGAAGCATTGTGAATGACATTAAAAATTAAGGTGAAAAAGAAAACTATTTTAACAATATATTAGAATTTTATAGCAAAATATGCTATATATATTTTATTATTAATTATAATTCATGGTGCTTCATGGGAGCGGGTGGGGCTAAATGTATCTTGTTTTTCTCGCTGAGACACTCTGATTGGTGAAATTTTCAGTACAGCATTATGGGTAATGTAGATTTTCTGCACAAATTCCATGATCTCACACAGCGGTTTTAAAAATAAGATAAATTAATGCAACAAATTATTTTAATAAAAGCATTTACAATCAGTGAATGACGTCATATCTCACAAAAGTATAAAAAAAAGTTAAAAAAAAATAACAATTAAGAAAATGAATGGACTTTTTAAAATTCAAACCCCAATTTTTTCCCATTATAGTTAAAACTGTCCCCTTTTGTGATCAAATTTGTCAGTCAGACCGACTTCTATCATGCTAGAGTATCGGTTTAACCACAATCTTGGTAAGCAAACTAGCTAAAGCCTGTGTTCATACAATGAACACATCCAGTTTAACAGCAAAGCACTGAAGTTTGTATTCATGTACTTGTGTAAAGTATATTTCTTAGCTTAAATGGATAGTTTTCACTTTTCAGATCATTTACTCACCCCAGTCATGTTTGCATTTTGGTTCCCACTGACGTTTGGTTAAAATACTCTTCAAAGCATTGTCTTTTGTGTCCTGCTTAAGAAAAAAAAGTCAGAGGTTAGAAATAACATCATTTTTTGTTTGTTTGTTTTCATTCTTTTCACACCACATTTGATTTCAGTCTTGAAAGCAAACCTGAATCATGGGGCGATCATAGTGATGATCATAGAGTAACGCAAACATACATAAAATTATTTTGAATACTCTTTATTTAATTGCACTTGTAAATGAACTGATCAACAGAGCAGCAAACTGTTTTATACATGTATTTAATTTCAAATGTCAACCGATCTGGATCTGTTGGTGCAGTGTGTAACGTAAAGTCAATACCTCGCTTCATTATTGCAGGGTTTAAGATCAGTTACATGAAGAACGTAAGCAGAGGTATCTAATAGACCCTGCCTAACACATATTTCTAGTTCAGTGAGAATATCAGAGGACGGAATGTGAGGAGTCTATTCATCACGACAGCACAAAGGATCATGGGACACCAGTGATTCTGAGTGCATCACTCTCTGCAATAATTAGTTTGAGTTACAAGAGCTGAGAGAGAGAGAGAGAGAGAGAGAGAGAGAGAGAGAGAGAGAGAGAG
>CAIGQV010018202.1:11469961-11486250 GCA_903798115.1 Danio jaintianensis
TGTGTGTGTGTGTGTGTGTGTGTGTGTGTGTGTGTGTGTGTGTGTTTGTGTTTGTGTGTGCGTGTGCATGTGCGTGTGCGTGTGTGTCTGTGCGTGTGCAGGTGAATGTGTCTAGGTTACTAATTCTTTGAGTAAAAGGGTAACTTCTGAACATGATCATTACTGTTTAAAGCATTTGCTTTCTATATATAAAGGCCATTTGAAAACTCTGTTTCTCTGGTTGTACAAATTACAGTTAAAAGTTGGAGTAAATTGTCATTTTTGTTTTATATTCTGTAACCTACAGATGACATTCCATCAAATTCTGAAATAAAACCGTTGTCATTTAAAGATTGTATTTATTATGCACTGAAAATGTGGGGTGGTGATAGTTTAAACAACACAGTTACAATGTTTTAACTTCAGAAAAGTTAAGAAATGATGTATATATAGATATAGACATGTGTGAAATAGTTTAGAGGGCCTGAGAGTAAATAATCAATTTGATGATTTGTTTGATCAGTTGTGGGATGAATCGACTCACTAAAATGCTGGCGAACGGTGAGATGCAAGTCGCTCGTTTCTCGTTTCCAGCCTTCCGCTTTACAGAACAGCACAACCAGTCAGTGTCCACATACTATCTGCACTGCATCACGAGACTGTGTGAAATCACCACCTGCGGCGCATACAGGGTAAACACATACAAGCACATCCTGTCACAATTACAATTTATATAAACTAATCCACAGCAATAGAAACACCTTTTGGTTTGGGCTGGATAATATGTTATTTTACTTGAGCTACATTAATGTTTACTCTTAGTGTCGCTGTAAAGTGTTTTTTTTTTTTCCAAGCATTGCTATAATTTGAGTGACATTTGAAGATGATGTTCTCACTAAAATAAGAATACACACATACAGTTCACCAACACAGAGACACATACTGACTCACTGATTCTTAACGGCTCTTTCACAGCAATGTGGCAAAAGAAAAAAGAGAGAAGATGTGCCTGCTAGTGTTTCTCCAAATGGAGTCACAGATGCCACCACAATCACGTCACCAGCCATCATCATACAAGCAGATAACGGTACAATTCTTTCCTTTAAAACAATTGTTCATTTAACATTGCTGTCTTAGAGAGCTGACTTTATTTTTTGTATATTTCATTGCAGTGGTGGCAACAAAAGAGGAAGGTGAGCTTAAATTCTTTGGCCAATTTGTCCATTTTCATTGCATATCATTTACTTTATGTAGTGACATGAATTAACTTATCCAAATATAAAAGGGAGCACACATTAAACAACTATCAAGCACTTTTATATGTTTACTAGTAGGCCCTGAAAGTTTGATTTTCTTTAGTGAATCAGTTTTTTAAATGATTTAACCACATGCTTGTAATCAGTGTAGCTTTTTTGGTTGCTGTTTTATTTTTAATAAATGTATAGTTCAGGTCTAATCTTACCTCTAAACAAAGGCAACAATCAAGCACTCTCTTTTAGAAAGTTCTTCTGTAGAGCTTGAAATTTTGATTTGATTTAGAGAGTCATCTACTGTAAATGAACCAGATCAAAAACAAATGATTCACCAATTCAAGTCTTTTGGAGGTGTTGTGTGTAAACACTGCTGCCGGTTATATTATATTATATTATATTATATTATATTATATTATATTATATTATTCATTCATTTTCTTTTCGGCTTAGTCCCTTCATTAATCTGGGGTCGCCACAGCGAAATGAACCGCCAGCATATGTTTTACACAGCGAATGCCCGTCCAGCTGCAACCCATCACTGGGAAACATCCATACACACTTATTCACACACATACATACACTACGGACAATTTAGCGTACCCAATTCACCTATACCGCATGTCTTTGGACCTGTGGGGGAAACCGGAGCACCCGGAGGAAACCCACGCGAACACGGGGAGAACATGCAAACCCCACACAGAAATGCCAACTGACCCAGCCAAGGCTCGAACCAGCGACCTTCTTGCTGTGAGGCGATTGTGCTATCCACTGCGCCACCGCGTCGCCATTATATTATATTATATTATATTATAATTTATCTATTCTTATTAAAGTTTATCTAGATTCCTTGTTCAAACCAAAGGACATAGTGAGTGAGTGAGTGAGTAATTGTACAAGATCATTCACGGTTATATTTTTTATGCAAAAAATAGTTTTATATTTTAATATTACTTTATAGTTGACTCATTCTCCTAAATTAAATAATTCTATTTCATTTTATTATAAATCGGAATTTTCAGTATCATTACCCCAGTGTCATATGATCCTTCAGAATTCATCCTAACATGTTGATTGGAGAAACGTTTATAATTTTCATCACAGTTGAAAAAAAGCATTTAGAAAAAAAGTACCATTAAAATGATTGTCTTTACTGTCACTTTTGACAAATGTATCAGTTTTGACAAAATGATGTGCTAAAAAAAAAAAGACTAACCACAAAACTCATGCAGTAATTTATTTATCTACCATTTTTTGCACCTTACGTTTAAATCTAACTTCCTATTTTCCTTGCATTTGAGATGTGACAATCAGCACGAAAAAGCCTTTAGACTCCTCCGTGGGTATCGGCGTGGCTGTGTGCATCCTGGCATTCTCCTGCATCATGATCATAGTAATAGGAGCAATTTTCTACAAAAGACACTGGGACAACAAACCTTCAAAAACACCGGCGGTGAGCTGAAATTCATGCTCCAATGGAGGACAATCAGCCCCTTTTGGATTGACCCATTGCTGAAGGAGGGCTGAGCTTATATACATATATACATATATTTATATATTATATATAGCTTGATCTTTCCTATAGCGCTTCTATCTGAATAATGATAGGTTTAGAAGAGCAACAGTGCACTGCATCAGCTCTACACATCTTTATGTGCAGCTTGGACCTGTTTACACTGTACATGTTAAAAGCACAACCAAAACAGAGCTTTAATAATGCTACAGTAAAAAGGGAATATGAATTCTTTGATTTAGTGTTTATGAATTAAAAAGCATTGACCAACCCATTAAATAAATCCACTCCCAATGAGCACAGGTCGTGAAACCTGTAAAACACATAAAGGAAGTAAATCTTGCCATGTTTTGATGCGAAAGAGCTCTTTAAAACAGACGCTGTTATTTATTCATTATACTTTCTTTTTAACCCCTGAATCTGAAGGAAACTCATGTACAGCCCCACGTCTTCAATGAATGTTTTAAATCAACACTTCTGAAGGCATATCAGAGTGTTATAGATTCCTTCTGCTTGTCCGACTTCATAAATAAAGAAATAGGAATGAAAGCAATTCTGAATGAGAGCACGGCAATGCGTTCAGATCTGACGTTTTTTTTTTTTTTTTTTTGCTCTGCTCTATGTATCATCATAATTCCTGAGCTGAGCTCTTTAAATAAATGTATATTTGTGATTCATCCATCAATGTATGCTTAATATGAATAAAAGGTGCTGGTACCAGAACAAATCTCTGTCTCCTTGAGTGAATTCCTACTTAAAATTAGGACATCTGCATGAAAAAGCCTAAAAATGGCATTTGAATAAACTGGAATTTGAAATAAAGCAACTGGAGGTCAACTATTAATTGAATGTAAGTGCCGAGAAGGTAGTAAACACGTATTTAAATGTTATTTGAGATCTTAGACTCTATGCGCTGAAAATAACAGTCTAACAAAAGTGGGTCAGGCAAATTCATTCAGCAAAAGGGAGTTTCTGAAGTATTAGTATGGAAATGTGATCATGGTGTAATATCCTTTTCTATGACCTATCAAATGTGTTAAAGCACGACCTTTACTTTGCCAGGTGTTTTTTTACAGCAGCTACAATATAATAAACCTCATTTCATTGTTTTGGTTGTTAAAGACTCTTAAGGGTCACGTTTTCATGTGTCTGACACCTGAAACTGCTCTCACAGTCATGTAGAAGAAAACGTGATCTTGTTTTCCTCCCTAAAGTAAACAGAGTCAATTATTTCACTTATACTACCATACATACAGGCATTGATTGTCAGAGGTTTTATTTCAAGGCACCTTTCAGGTTTCCATAAAGCATATGGGTAAAAATGTATGGCTAATTTCTCACGCATTAACACCACAAGTATTTATTGCTAGATTCAAAATGTCATTTTACACAATCTAACTGTACATAAAAATACATTTCAATAGATATTTCAAATATTTAGCATGTGATGTTTAACAGAGAAAGAACATTTTTATCAGTATTTTTCCTATTTTTTTTTTTTCTTTTGGAGAAAGTCTTATTTCTTTCTTTTTTTGTTTGGCTGGAATTTAAATTTTTTTGAATTTTTCTAATTTATTTTCTAATTAAGAAACTGCTAAGGAAAATATTAGCCTCCTTAAGAAATATTTTTTTCTCCATTGGCTACAGAACAAATAACATTTGTCAAATGATTAGCCTAATTATCATAAATTGCCTAGTTAAACAAATCAACCTAGTTAAGCCTTTAAATTGCACTTTAAGCTGAATACTAGTATCTTGCAAAATAACTAATAAACAGTTATGTATACTGTCATCATAGCAAACCAAATCAGTTATTAGAAAATAGTTATTAAAAGTATTGTTTAAAAATGTGTTGAACATTTTTTTTTATCTCTGTTAAATAATGTTTTCAATGAAATATTTTACTGTAAAAGTTAATGTATTGTCAAAGTTAATCCATTATTAGCAGTTTCACATTCTTCCACTGACTGTTACAATAATGAATATTTTAAAAACTCGACTGAATTTTAACCTAAAATCTGAGTAAAATGCATATTTCAGCCACTGGGGAAAATAACGTTAAGATTTGATTTAATTTGAAAACGTCATTTATTCATTTTATTTAATTTGATTTAGTCTAAGTATGTAAAATGTCAGAGAAAATGACAAATAATGGGCTGAAGTTCTCTTTTGTTGAAGTATTATAAAATATTTTATTTGTGAAATAACCCCCCTCAAAAAAAACTTTCAGAATGAACACTGCTAATATAGTGGGTGGGCACTAATGCACCCTTAGATAAATCATCAACCAGTGAGAATCAAGCATCCAACAGCTTCAAGTTTATTATCAATACCAATCAACCAAAATCACCTGTGTAAATCTTTCACTCCTCTTATTATATGTGTTGTGTTTTGTTGTGGTGATTGAGACAGAAACCTTGTCGAGTCTCCAGTGTACGAGCTGCTCAGAGGGGAAACGACAGATTTTCACAAAGATCCAGCACAGAAGTAGGGCACACGATGATTCATACTGTCAGATGTTGCACTAGGCCATCATTTTGAGGCTCTCTTCAACTCTCTTTGTTTCTCAGTCACTTTGTTTTGGGAAGCATGGCTCGGAATATGTGAACGCCCTACATACTGACTCACCCGCAAAGGGTATAGTGGCGTTCCAAAGGAATTTAGAATCAAAATATAATAGATATTTTATTCTTAGCATTTATTAATCCAGTTATTATCTGCAGTGTCCTACATAACACACAGCAGCTGCTAGAAATGTATCTGTATGAAATTCAGCAATGTTTCAGATACACTACAGATATCCAACAATTTTGGTGGATGATATAATGCTGTTACAAAGCAATGTAAAAAACAAAATTAGGCCATGAACTAATTTTATTTTGAATTATTGTGTATTGTTTGTTTATAAAACTACTTTTATATGCCATGCATGCCACCCTATAATCATGCATTCTTGATTGCTGGTGGCACCATTAACCCTTTACATAAGCCTGAGCAAAAACGTTTCTGGCTTTTATATGGAGTTCTATGGAGTATAACAGCAAATTATAGTGTGCACTATAAAGTACATTTACTATGTTCCGAGAGCTGGGGTGCTTATTTTAATTTTTTCAGACATATCAAGGTAAGTGTGCAAAGGTCTCTCTCTCTCTCTCTCTCTTCACTTCACACACACACACACACACA
The DNA here is from genome assembly GCA_903798115.1 of Danio jaintianensis. Classification (NCBI taxonomy): domain Eukaryota; kingdom Metazoa; phylum Chordata; class Actinopteri; order Cypriniformes; family Danionidae; genus Danio; species Danio jaintianensis. The sequence continues at coordinate 11,475,890 of CAIGQV010018202.1, forward strand.
CACGCACGCACGCACGCACGCACGCACGCTATACTCCATATAACTCCATATAAAAGCACTGCATCTGATGTGAAAAGTGTGCAAAGGTCTCTCTCTGTCTTACACACACACACACGCACACACACAGACACGCAAGCACACACACTATACTTCATATAACTCCATATAAAAGCACTGCGTCTGATGTAAAAATGTTGTTTGAATGGAAGTCAATGGGGCAAAAACAGCCACCAACATACAAAAGGGTAATAAATTTGCCCGGAGTGTATTGCTGATTTTTTTTTTTTTACATTTTCAAAGCATTTTCTTAAAATATGTGTCAAAATACGATTTGTCACGAAAAATCATTTAATTTGCTGAAAGTTGTGGCCAAATAAATACTCAAAAACATCGAGAACATGGTTGAAAACATACCCAAAATAAGGGTTAACTTAACCTTACTTAACCTAACCTAACCTACCATAACCTAACCTAACCTTACCTTCCTTACTTAACCTTACCTACCTAACTTAACTTAACCAATTTTCCAAGCTTTAAGTTTCCAATTCAAACACATTAAGGAGTACTTTTCCCAGTGTTAATTTAACCTTAACTTAATTTCAGCTGAAACTTAATCAATGAAAACATAAACTGCCAATACCTGCGCTAAACTTAATAAAATACACTGATGTTATTTCTCCTACTAAAGCATTCTAAAGCTCCTCCAGTCTTATTAATGTCAGGTTTCCTAGTATCTCCTTGGACAAGCTCAGCCGAATTGAGTACAGAAGCTTCATCCTTTCATCTCCACCTTTGTTTCAAGTGCTCAAGACAATAGGATGGAATCTCCTATTGAGGGAAGCTTATTCATTATTCATCAGAGGAGTCATAGGCAGTTATTAATACTAGAAGGACTGGAGGAGCACAGTAATGAAGGAGGAAGAAGAAGAAGAAGAGGACGGCTGAGCTTTGAAACTTGACTGCAAGAGAGCTGTAAAAGCTTCAAAGCTCTGCGGTTTGAAGGAGACCTGCAGACCCGACACACAGAAGGGCTAAAGAGAAGCTCTGTAAATCCTCCATGTCTCTCCAAAACCTCTTATTCGTCCTGTTTAAAGACCACCAGCAGAGAAAGATCCCCAGGCCACTGACAGACCTGCAGATCCACGACTGAGAGGACTTTACTTGAAATAAAAGGCTTCAATTAGGAAATGCTGGAGGAAAGAAACCTCCGGAGGCGACTGTGATGGTGAGACTTTGTGTGTGATGATGTTTGATGGACTGAGAGTCTTTGACTACAGTGTTCTGGTTTAGTCTTCTTCAGAAGTTATCAAAGACCAATCAAAATTAAAAGACAAATGTTCAAAGTAGATTTCTTTGTATTTCATGACTGAAGTTCTGTGTTAGTATTATTTGTTGTCACTGGTAGCTTACTATTCTCATCTTACATTGAAACTATTTAAAATAAAATTATAAATCTTAAAAATAATGTGTTAAATTATTAACGTTACTAATGTATTCAATTTTATATATGACAATTTAACTAAATTATCATGTACAAATGATATATTATTATATTTATTCAGATTTATGTGTTAATATTTTAACTCAAGCATTATTATTATTATTATTATTATCTAAATTAAAACAGTAAAACATTTCAAACACCTTAATTTTGTGAAATAAATGAAAAATTACACTATTATTATAATTATTTGAATAATAATAGTTTTATTTACATATATTTTAATACTTAAAAATAATAATCATGTATGTATTTTTTATATTCATATTTATCGATGTTTTCTATTTCTTTACAAAATATAAATAAAAAAATGCAAAAAAGCAAATTTATTAATATTATTATTTTATTTAATTGATTTATTTTTCATTTTTATTAAAACGTATACTTATAAAATGAATACCATTTTAAATACATGTATTTCTTTGAATATTTAAAGATAAAGTTAACTAAATTATCACATGCAAATTATATTTGATCTATTTTTATTCAGACTTATTTTAATATTTAAATAATTAAATATTAAAATAAAATAATTTCTAATTAAGCTCATTATTATTATTATTATTATTATTATTATTATTAATAATAATAATAATACAATAAAAAGGAATTAAACATTTTAAATACCTTAATTTTATGACATAAATATAATAATAAAACTGTACATATATAATATAGTAGCAAATGTAATTATATGTATATTTATTAAAAGGTTTAAAATCTAAATACATTATTATTATTATTATTACTTTACTAATGCATATTTAAATACTTATAAAATCAACAAAATAAGAACAATAAAGTATTATTAAAACAAGAAAAAAAACAAAAAAATTGTGTTATCAGTATAAAACTCCTCCAACAGTGAATAAAGAGCACAAACACAACTGTCTTTCTACCTATAAAACTGAACTACCGTAACTACTAATATCATTTGAGTCAATTCATTTGTACAGTACATTAAGCTTCTGGTCAATCTATGCTGATAAACATTACTCCAGTCACTGAGGCCAATAATTGAAGTATAATCATTTCTCTGGGACACAGATGCAATACTAGTTGTGTGTTCAGCTCACGAGAGGATCTTTCCTATAAGAGCTCATCAGTGTGGTCAGCCTTTCGTGAAAAAACAGACTTCATTCTGGAGCATGATTGAAGACAGAGAGAAAGAGAGAAGCCAGACTGAAGAAAAGCTCCATGTGATTACTTCTGTTCTGCTTCAGAGGCAGCAGCCATTGGACAGAAACACACACACACACACACACACACACACGCACACACACACACACACACACACACACACACACACACACACACACACACACACACACACACACACACACGCGCGCACACACACGCGCACACACACACTTTTGACACTGTTGAGAAAGCATCTATGACAGATTGTAATAAAGGTGTGGATTTTTATAAGGGATTCATATTTCAACTGTTGTGCTCATAAACGCTGCACTTTCACTTGCCTTGGCTGAAACATTTCTAGGTTTCCAGGTTTTATCACTCTCTCCTTGTCCAGATCTGTCTGTATTTATTTTGTGGCAGCATTTGTGCTTGTCCATCAAGGAGGAATAGTGGCTCTCCGAATGCTGGATGGAAAGCTTGTTTCTGCCAAGGAAATAAATAAAAATATAAAAAGGTCATTTGTGTTTTTATCAAATGCCTTTTATCTTACGATTCTGACTCCAAACTACAAGGAATAAAAGTGAGAATTGTGACTTTCTTTCTTGGAGTTACAAGCATATCCAGATTTTTTTTTTCTCCAAACTACAAGAAATAAGTCAGAAATGTGAGATGTGAATTCAGCACACAAAAATGTGAGAACTTCAAGATAAGAACTCAGAACTTTGACAAAGTTAAAATAGCAAGATATGAATTCGGAATTGATAGACAAAGAATTAGAACAAAAAAGGCCAGAATTAAGTCAGAATTGCAAGAAAACTTAGAATTGCATTCAAGAAAGTAAGAATTACCATTTATATGAACTCAGAATTATGATGAATAAAGTTAGAATTATCTGATAAGCCAGAACTCCAGTTTAGAATTCAGAATTGCAAGATATACGTCCTTAGATTTTTGTCCTCAGAGTTTATAGGACTTTTTTTCTCTAAACTACAAGAAAAAAGTCATAATTGTGCAATATGAACTACTATGAAATACTAAAAAGAAAATCAGAATTGCAAGTTACAAACTCTGAATTCTTATGAAGAAAGTCAGAATAGGGAGACAGAAGCTGAGAAATATTTTTTTTGTCAGAATTGTGATCATATTTTTTTATTTATTCCAAAAACATATGCAATTATAGTCTTATAAATATAGTATAAATTCAGTGTTTCAATTAAAATTTACTTTTTTTTTAACCGACCTATTTAATTACTAATAAGTAGTATTCATTCGTTCATTTTCCTTCGGCTTAATCCCTTATTTATCAGGGGTCGCCACAGCAGAATGAACCGCCAACTATTCAAGCATATGTTTTACGCAGAGGATGCCCTTCCAGCCGCAACCCAGTACTGGAAAACACCCATACACTCTCGCATTCACACACACACTCAAAAACTATGGGCAATTTTGTTTACACAATTCACTTATACTACATGTTATTGGACTGTGGGGGAAAACAGAGCACCCAGAGGAAACCCATGCGAACATGGGGAGAACATGTAAACTCCACACAGAAACGCCAACTGGTCCAGCCGGGACTTGAACTACACAACCTTCTTTTTTGTCATGCGACAGTGCTAACCACTGAGCCACTGTGCCGCCAGATCTTTTTTATATATAGGATTTTTGCAGCTTTCAGCTTTAAGGGCAGTTTTGGGATGAAGCATTTTCTCAACTCTTTCTCTGAATGCCCTTGATGGAGCAAAGGTGATTTGTGAAATATAGCTGTGGCAGTAAATATGAGGTCTGAACAGTAGAGGGCACACATGTCCCTCTGCAGCAGACAGAAAACAGCTGTGGAAATGAGAGAAAGAGAGCTGAATCACCGTCGGCCTTGCTGGAGCAGTGACTCATAAACAATATTAGCAACATACTATTTCCATTGTTGCCCTGATAAGATTTAATAACCAAACACGGTGTCTGATGAGCCAGAGAATCACACTGTTTGTCTGGAAAAATACATGTTGCTATTACACTGTTTACAGTATTACCACTTAAAGGAGAAACTCGCTCGAATAAAACAAGTCATCATTTACTCGCACTCATGCCGTTCCAAACCCAATGTCTTCATTTCTTCAATGGAAGTGCAGGGCATTGGGTATTGTGTGTCTTGTTTTGTTGTATTAGGAGATTACTGGCAGACTAGACACTTAATGGACACAGAAACTAATGCTTGTGGGTTGAGTTCAGATTTGTTTGATTATTTTGCACTTTCTTGGTTTCTAATAGTAACATCAGATAAAAATGAAATTTAAAAAAATTCAGAGTCCACACAGTAGCCTAACCATATAACATAGAGGAATGATACGGTTAAAATGACTTCAACAAGGTTTTTTTTTCAGAGGATGAAAACAGGGAGAACCAATTAAAACCCATCCTACTTCAATGAGTGTGAGCATTTAAAGCAGCAGCAGCAAAAAAAAACTGTGTGTAGTTTCAATAAACAAAACGTTGAATTGTTTAAATAGCTTGAAATGTTTCTTCAAAAAACACCAAAAAGCAGATCTAAAATGCTTGGGAGTTAAAATGCTGTATAACTGATCAGATGTTGCCAGATTTATATCAGCACATTTATGAGGCAAAGTATTTGTGCAATGTATAAACAATTACACAGTAATCTGGCAGCATATAACTAAATGTTAACCAAATCCCAAATGCGCTGAAGTTTGATTGGACTTTGTGTCTGTGCAAGTTTAGTATGTTCATCAATAGACATTGATCAAGTCACATTAAAGGGACTGTTCACCCAAAATTACTTACTATTAGCTTACTCTTAAGTGGTTGAAAACATTTATGAATTTCCTTTTTCTGTTGAACACACACGCACACGCACACACACACGCACACACACACACACACACACACACACACACACACACACACGCACACACGCACGCACACACGCACGCACACACGCACACACACACGCACACGCATGCACACACACACAAAAACATTTTGAAGATGTTATATACAATAACAGAAAAATATATATATGCCAACCTGATTTCACCAAGTAGGACATGTTCCTGGATCTATGTTGATCCTGGAACAACATTCCAATCAGCAAATCAGAATTAAGGGATACATTTACCATTTTTGTGTTAAGTTTAGACATTAGACATGATTGTTATCCAACTATTATTCCCCTCTGATTTTGGGAATAATTTACAGTTATGGTTGGGTTTAGGGATAAAGAATAGGTATGGATTACATTTTTGAACAAAAATTATGTACCAGGATCAACATAGATGTTAATCCAGGATGGCATCATATTTGGCAAAATCATGACTTGCAAAAATATATATCAGATCTAACTAAACAAACTGAGACATCACTTTTTACACCATGAATAGATCTCTTGACCACTTGTGTCCTTTTAAAACACATAATTTAACCGTAGTGGCTCTCTGATGCAAGTTAAATGAGCCTGGCTCATGAAAGGGTGCACTTTGGACATATTTCAGCTGGTCATGTTAAGAAACCTAGTAAACCAGCTTAAGACAATTGCACTTCTTAAGAATCCTACTCTAAATCCAGCACTTTTAGAAAACTACAGACTTGTATGCCTTCTTCAGTTTATTGTTAAAGCATATTGAGTGTCTGTCTTTCTTACACAGAAGAACCTCTTGGACAGCAACCTGTCTGGATTTAGAAGTTGACATTCAGCAGAGACTGCCCAACTCTCTGTTGTTAAAGCCCTGAAACTAGCAAAAGTGAATTCAAAATCTTCTGTACTCATCTTGCTGGAGCTGTCTGCTGCTTCTGACACTTAACCAACAAATCCTCCAATCAACCCTCTTGACAAAGGGCATCCAAGGAACTGTGCTCCAGTGGTTTGAGTCTTAACTATCAGGTAGATGCTTCAGGGTCCAAGTTGCAGTATCTTGCAACTGGGGTGCCTCAGGGCTCAATTTATGGACCGCTTCTCTTCTCTGTTTTCTTGGAATCACTAGGAAGTCTTTCAGAAACTAGGTTTTTCATATCACTGCTCTTCAGCTCTGTCATTCTGGTCGAATGATCATGTATGACAGACATTTCTAACTCGATGAAAGATCATTACCTTAAACTTAACCTTACCAAAAATGAAGCTCTTGTGATTTCAGACAACCCAATGCTTCATTAAAACTTATTCAGTAAGTTATACAGAGTTCACACAGCACAAATTTGGCCCTGATTTTCAATTGTCGACAGGTTTTGTGAAATCATTGACAAATGCTTGAAATCTTTGGCAAATCAGTGCTCGTTCATCTGAACGACAGTCATGCAGTGTGTATTATCAAAGATGCGAACTTAGAGAATCACTGAAATATGTGACATGCTAAATACATCTCCAATGACCTACTGTACAGCCAATGAGAGAGCAAGATACAGGACAGTGGGGTGTTTGGGGAGGAGTCATAGACCACAATATCATAATAAATAGGTTTACAATAACATTAAAGAGAAACAAAGCAGAAACATTTCTCGCAGCACCACATTGCAAAATTATTTATTGATCTCCACTCTCGACTCTGATCTCAAATGTGATCTTGAGTTATTTCTTTATCACTTCTCATGTACATTTGCAAGTCAGACAGATTTTCCGGTGATTGTTGCTAGAGTAGTCCCGCACTGTGTATCCTCCTGTCACTGATCCATTGTGCAATGTGAACACAGCAGCAACTGAATGCTACCCCAGATAGTCATGCAGTGTGAAAACAATGCCGACCCGACGACTATGAAAATCATGCAGTGTGAACTCGGCATTAGGTACATCAACCATGACTCTTTCCAACACAGCCAAAAACCTTTGAGTTATGATTGATGATCAGCTGAACTTCACAAACCACACTGTTTGAATAACCCGATCCTGCAGATTTGCCTTATACAACATTAGGAAGATTAAACCCTTTATATTGTGCTATACAACCCCTTGTTCAAGCTCTTGTTCTGCTGGACTATTGCCAACCCAGGCTCACTATAAATAAGTGTCTTAGCCTACATCTTTGCTTCACCTTACTTCACAAGTATAACGCCACACATAGTGAGCTACCAAACAAACTGACCACGCCAGAAATGTTGTCCATAAGGAAACAGATAAATGATGGAAATACATTTGATTAAACATCATAGAGATTGTTTTTTGTTTTCTGTGGAATTCTTTTTGGGGGAGTTGTGCAAAGAACTGCACAAACATAATCCTTTGTTCATTGACAATATTTCCTTTTTAAATATCACTAGTGTGAAAAGGAACAAATGTTGTCGGCGTCATACCATCTTGTAACGTTCATTTCACCTAGAAACTGCAGGCAAACGTATGTTGACAGGATTTTCAGTCACTACTATCAAACCGCTGCAACTAATCCAGAATGTGCATGTTAACAAAACATCTCTGATTATCAAATGTCAAAAACAGTGCTGCCCAACATTTTTGTGAAAATAATGATTTTTTTTTCAGGATTATTTTATGAATAGAACGCTTTAAAAAGTACAGAATTTGAAATATTAATATTTTTTGACATTATAAACGTCTTTACTCTCACTTTCATTCAATTCAGCACATGCTGGCTGAATAAAACCTTTATAAAATCTTTCCTCTTTGCTTTTAAAAAACTTATACTGTATTTTGAATCTCCTAATATACATCACTCAAGTTTGCAGACATTGCAAGCTATCCCAAATGAGCAACTATATAGCATGAACTTCTGCAGATGCTGTAAAAGGGGACGTCTAGTGTTATTTTTCTCTCCGTGAACATCTGAGTGGTTTTATGTGTGTTTGGTGGCACTTCCGTACTGTTCTGAGTGAAAGGGTAATTGACTGTGACTGACTCTGGCTTTAATAAACACCTGCTTGCTCTGTTACCTGTGTTGCATCAGTGCGCCTCTTCTAGGCTCTCCAAGCTGCCATTTACAGAAAAACTCAAGTGAAGGGCCTCGAGCTCTTTCCCCAGCTCATTAATCAGCGTCCACGGCAGACATAAAGTCATTTACTTTTGACAAGCCCCCAGTGTGTGCTATGTGATAGCGGCACTGGCATAACAGCGTTAATTGGTAATTTACTGGAGTATCCATATGAGGAAGTGCAGAGGACAGAGGCCACTGCTAAGACCAAATGTCTAAGGTGCTATTAGGTTTGAAAGCAGACTAGAATGTTCCCGTTTAAATGGCAAATGTCACATTCGAACGCTGTGTGCTCACATAAACTCCAGAGTATGTATAGGTACAGCTCTTGCAGGCAATTTCCATGGTAACCGCCAAAACACCACAGTTAATGCAGTTCCTGGCTCAAAGAAAAAAAAGAAGAAAGGAAAAAGGAAAAAAACATCCTTGGTTTAAGTAATTTTGCTGCATCAGGCTCTAAGAAAAAACATTTTTTTTTTTGTTTTTTTAAACAGTCCAAAGATATAATTCAATAGGTCCAACATTTATTTGAAAAAAAAAAAAAAGAATAATAAAATTAAAAGATAACTTAATGTTAAAGAAATAATCTCATAAAGGTTTGGAATGAAATGAAGGTAAGTAAATGGTGAAAGAATGTTATATTAAACCTTCTGACCGTATGGCAAGAGTTTTAAAAAGCCTATTGAAAGACACCCAAATTATTTTAGAATATCAATAAATTAATAGATATGTATATTAATATAAATTAAAACAAATTAATGCATTTAACACAAATTTGCCAATTCTGTTCTGATATTTATTCTTTTTACTGATTTGAATAGTCAAACCATAATGTATATGGAACATTAATTTAATAATAATTTAATAATAATATATTTTTAAATATTTTAATGTAAAACATTCTTAGTCTCTGATTTATCAGAGGTTGCCACAGTGGAATGAACCACCAACTATTCCGGCATATGTTTTACGCAGCCGATGCCTTTCCAGCCCAACCCAGTACTGGGAAACACCCATATACACTCACATTCATACGCACTCGTACACTACGGCCAATTTAGTTTACCCAATTCACCTATAGCGCATGTCTTTGGACTGTGGGGGAAACCGGAGCACCCAGAGGAAACTCAGGTGAACACGGGGAGAACATGCAAACTCCACACAGAAACGCCAACTGGTCCAGCCGGCACTTGAACCAGCGACCTTCTTGCTGTGAGGCGACAGTGCTAACCACTGAGCCACCGTGCCACTTTAATTTATCTCATTACATTAAAATTTATACAGATTGATTGATTGGTTGATTGATTGATTGATTGATTGGACGGTGGTGAAAATAAGTGGCTGAATTTTTTCTCTAGTAAGAATAAGTGTATAATATTTTGCAGAAAATACCAAAGTCGTGGTTGCAGAGTGCTACAGAAAAGAATAGGATTTTTGCAGTAGATTTTCCACAGTAGCATGCATGCAATACATTTGTGCATGTGAGAGAGCCACTTGCTTGTAAGGTTAATCAGTGGACGCTCAATAGACTGTCCTTCAAAACACAAGTATTTGTTAAGCGGAAATACAGTTCAACACAATGACAAATCCCTTCATAAACACAAAGTGCACACGCAATGTAAATAAGAGGTTCAATGAGCGGATGTGCAGTTTTCACATCCTTGAGCTCAGTCAGTCGCACTGTAATGTTTTGTCTTTGAATGATTCCGGGCTATTGAACAAATTCTGTCTAAAGTGTATATATATATATATATATATATATATATATATATATATATATATATATATATACTTTA
>CAIGQV010018202.1:11492757-11513935 GCA_903798115.1 Danio jaintianensis
CACACACACACACACACACACACACACACACACACACACACACACACTCCTATGTTACAAAGTCGTCCCACTGGAGTACAGCAGGGTTAAGTGCCTTGCTCAAGTGTACAATACTTATATTTCACCGATCAGCCTTTATGCTCTGAACCTACAACCTTTCAGAGCCCACTAAGCTAAATAACATCTGTTTACACTTATATGGCATACACAATTTCATATTTTAAAAGTTTAAAGGAGAAATAAAGTAATACGGCTATACTTTACACTACATTGTCGCATATTGCTTTTACAAGATATTGGGAGAAGCAACATACAGAGTAGCAACATACAGGTTACAGTATTGTTTATCCTTTTCATTTCTAAATGCTCGCAACTAAAAATAAACAACTTTTTACGTAACTTGGCTGTTCATTGACATATCAACGCGATTCTGGGGCAGTCTTTTTTTGCTTTTTTTAAAGATATTGTGATATTTTAAGATGTCGTTATTGCATCTGTGCAAAACACAAAGATGTGATTTTGTGAAAATTAGTTTTTATATGTTTAGTCTGGGCATACATTACAACCAAGTACTTGACAACCAAAACAAGAATAATCAACCGCAGGATTTTATGTTCTCAGATGTGTAGTATTATTGTAGTATTAAAATAGATGTATATACATAAAACTATTTCAACATTAGGACCAGCATTTGCATTCATCAGTGCCTGTAACATCCATTAATGGGGAGCTGATGTAACTCTTTCATCTTCTGCGGTAAATATGAGAGCTGGTCTCACTCTTCTCCCTGTCACAGTTCACATCCACAAATAACAACACTACCATGTAGAATCAGGGTTTAAACTCAAACTTTTAAGCACAAAGCCACTGTCCTGAATCTTTGATATGAACATAAAAAGCAACAAATATTGTTGCAGTGTTTGGAGAACTAACATTACTGTGAATAAATATCAATATCAATAAAATCAATAAAAGTGTTTTGAATGGGAAACCTTCAACCTAAAGTGTGACTTTTTATGTTAATTATGCATTAGTATTATTTTAACATGCACACACACAAACACACACTTGATTATTTTATTTGGAATGACTAATACTAATTAAAGCAACTCAGCATCCAAATAATCATAAAGAGCCCATTATGTCTGACAGTACACGCAATGTGCAGATAAATACAATCACTGAACACACATGCACACACACACACACACGCACACGCACTATTCTTCATGAAGATATATATGTCATGAAGATATGTATACTGCAGACTATTTATTAATTCATTAATTTTCCTTCGGCTTAGTCCCTTATTTATAAGGGGTCACCACAGTGAAATGAACTACCAACTATTCAGGCATATGTTTTACGCAGCGGATGCCCTTCTATCCGGAACCGAGCACTGAAACACCCATACACCCTCGCATTCACACACACACTCATACACTAGGGCCAATTTTGTTTCACCCAATTCACCTATAGCGCATGTCTTTGGACTGTGGGGGAAGCACCCGGACCATATATATATATATATATATTAGCAAATAATTTTGTTTTTAAATATGTATCTCTCGTTTGTCAAAATATTATTAGCTAATATTAAAAATTGATACTTGTGAAATAGATCTTGCTGACATTCATTATATTGGCCCAACTGAAAGTTCACTGAAATGAAAAAGAGGGAGATTATATTTGAGACTTTCAACTTTCAAATAATATTTGAGGACACTTTCACTTTCAATGTTTGGTGGCTCCTGTATCTAAAAACTGACAAAAGTAGCCAAAGTAAATACAATCTTATCAAAATACAGTATTACAAATCAGAAGAAGGACCTTGAACAGATAAAACGAGCATTATTTTGGGAGTAAACAGCCTAAAGCTATGAGTCTCAGTGGAAAACTAGCAGAGATGAAAAGTTTAAAGACTTAAATCCGAGAAATAAGGAAAAAAGCCACGGATGAAAGAAAAGAAAAGATCGCTACGGGTTTTCTGGGGCCATGACCTCCAAACTGAAGAAGCTGCGGCAAAAGAAAAGCAAAGAGATCGGAGAGATTTATTAGCACATTTTTGAGAAGTCCTAACCTGGAGCTACAGTCAATTGAGTTCATTCAATTTATTTTTTATTATAATGACGTTATAATCCACATTCTGTGAAGTGCCATGAGATGGGCATTTGAAGCGGAATGATAATTGTATAAAACCAGCAGATCAAGCAATGGCATTGGAGTGATAATCTTGCAGATACTTACACACCACTATCTCTCTATCACACTCTCACACTCGCAGCTCTAAGTAAACACAGTATTATCGGCGCAAATGAAACTCGCATTCAGACAGGCTGTTATTGTGAGGGCTTTTCAGCAGCCACTGCAATCACACAACAATGCAGCGTTTTCAATAAAAGAGCAAGTGTTTATGCATCCTTTTATGGAGAAATATTGGCCTTTGCAAAAAAAAAAAAAAAAAACGTCAGCGGAAAATGTCTTTATGGATAAACAAGACAAACGAGAGCCTGGTGCTGGTTTCTAGGCTCAGATTTGATTTATAAAATCAAATAATCACAATATTGAAAACCAAACGTGTGATTCTTACATGCACTCATGGGTCATATCCTACAAACAGGCATTGCTAAATAAATGATTTACTCTATTGAGTTTGTTGTTTTGAAAAGCTTAATTGGTTAATACAATACAATTTACCGCTTATGTAAGACCATCATGGCTTGGCTTCGCTGAAACCAGATTGCTGTGCCAGGACCGACCAGGAGAACACAATCCAATAACTGTTTCTATGGTGAGATCTGTTGAGCAAAGAAAGATACAAGAGGAGCTCGAGGAAATGAGGTAATTAAAATACTAAAAATGAACAAATGGGAACGAGGATGAGGTCTCTGTCCTGAAAATGGCACTGCAAAAGAACACGGATACAGTACAAACTATTGTTGTAGTAAATTGGTTGTGTTGTTTAGTAGATTTTAAAAAAATCAGCTGAAATCTGTGTATGATTGCTCTGATATGATTGCTGAGAAGAGTTACATAGAAGGAATCAATCCAATCACACCTTGAAGGAGTGTGAAGCCAGAAAATAAAGAAACAACAATCATTTTTTTAAAAAAAATTATTGAAATTCAGAGAAAAGAGAGCTAAGCAGTTTAGAAGGATTACAAAACATGACAGTGCTTATGAAAAAAAAAAAACACGGTCACATGTAAAGACATGTTTTATTCACGCTGAAGTGTTGTGGTTGGAGTAGGTATTTTTCATATTTATTAAATACTATCATTTTTTTTGTAATAGACTTCATTATTTACAGCATTAGAAGATTTATAGTAACATACTCTAAAAACTTGATTTTCTGCTCTAAGGCATCTATCCAGTGTGGAACTATAGGTGGTTTATTTAGTGACTGCAAAATTATTTGAATAAAAATACATTATTATATTGAAGTAAAATTTTGGTTTGGTCAGACAACAGCTTGATCTACTGTAGTAAAGGACTGTTTTAGATATCATAATGGTTATCAAAACATTATGATGAATTTTAAGACAGATAATGTAACTTAGTAAAGAATCTGTAATAATAAATAAATGAAAAATAATGGTTTATATACAGTAATGTTATACACACACACACACACACACACACACACACACACAGACACACACACATTATAATTTAAAATGAGCACATTCAAAAACTGAAGTAATGTTCCTTGTTTTGTTTATTAGTATATTATTTGACCATCGATATCGCAATGTATCCTCTTATTCTATCCGCTAGATTGTTTATTAAAGATTAAAAGATAAAGATATTTTCAAATATTATTTATACAATGATGATGACCAGGGCGGCGCGGTGGGTAGCGCTGTCGCCTCACAGCAGCCTCGGCTGGACCAGTTGGCATTTCTGTGTTTCTGAGCTTGCATGTTCTCCCTGTGTTTGTGTGGGTTTCCTCCGGGTGCTCCGGTTTCCCCCACAAGTCCAAAGACATGCACTATAGGTGAATTGGGTAAGCTAAATTGTCCATAGTGTATGTGTGTGAATGAAAGTGTATGGGTGTTTCCCAGAGATGGTTTGCAGCGGGAAGGGCATCCGCTGCGTAAAACATATGCTGGATAAGTTGGTGGTTCATTCCGCTGTGGCGACCCTAAATTAATAAAGGGACTAACCCGAAAAGAAAATGAATGAATGAATGATGACCATGTTATTTTACATTTGATTGTTCAATTTTTGTACTGGAATATGGTTGCACTCCCCAGAAAACCTTTTTTTTCTCTCTGTTGTATTTATATATGCTTTTAATTAATTATATATTATGCAGATGCACTGTATAGAAAAAAACTTGATCCCAGTCGATCTAAATTAATGAAATCTTTCCAAATATTGCAATGTCAGATTTTTCCAATATCGTGCAGCCCTCGTTGTTTTGTCATGTTGTTTACACATACAAAAAAAAACACTTTTAAAATGAATAAATTACAAACTTTAACCTACTGAGTGACTTGGATTAATGCACACTCCACACCAACTAACTGTGATTTTCTACTTGCTATTGCTAGTCAGAAGCAGGTGGCATTTTAACATCTAATACAGATTCATCTAATAAACCGACAAAATGACAATGTAGTTTCCTGGAAGGAGCTCCATGCTTATCTGTGTCAGCTTTAATATTTATACCCTGTATGCTGTTATACTGTTTATTTTTTTATTTGTGTTCAGGATTGCGCTATAGCAACAGATTAGCTTCAACGCTGAAAGCCACAAACCTTTAATTTTGACTCCGCTGGGTCTTTAGGAAAGAAGAGGAAAAAACCTAAGTCATCCATTCAGCAAAACAACTTTTGGTGCAAAAACCTTTTGATTGCTGTGCAAATGGTGCAAAAATGAAACATCAAAAAGCTGATTTGCAGAGAGTCAAAGGTTTGCTTTTCATTTCCATTTTTATAGCCAAACACGCTCCATCAAAATGGAAAGAAAACAAGACGGCTTTGAGTGAGAGGCCAACTAATGTTATGACAGAAATCTTGTGTTTGCTCAAGCTAATATTATGCTTAAAACACTGTACATATTAAAATAACACAGGCTATTGTCATTCATCGAAGGGCCACAGCTGAATTCTGAGAAGACATGCAAGAACAGGAAAAACTTGAAGTGTGAAAGAGCCCAGTATGCATTTGAGAGCACATATAGAATATGCATGTGCCTTCTGAGAAGCTAATATGAATATGACTCATGTGTGAAAATAAGGCAAGTGCTGTGCTTTTCAAATGTGACCTTGACAAGCTTTTTATAGAGGGATAAATGGCTCATATGTTTGAGTGGGCATGTCTTGCTATTCCTTATAAGAACACAATGCAACGAATTCTTGACATTGTTGTTCACAATACAACAAGACGGCTATTCAGAACAGCTGGCATTTTACTGAGGCATACATCAACATCCACAGGACACTGGAGACGTTGCATTAAAACTGCAGACTCTTAAAGGGATAGTTCACCCTTAATATTAAATTTCTATCTTTTATTCACACAGATGTCATTAGAAGTTTGTATGATTTTGTGCAAGAAAAAAATGGGATTTTGAAAAATATTTACAAAGTCATTATTTTCTTGCTGCAATTACAAAATAATGCGGATTAGTAAAAAGACTGTGAAAGTGTTATAAAAGAATCATTAAAGTGGAAATGAGTCTGAATGATTCAGTTCTGTTCAAAACTGTGGTCACTGTTGAAGGAATATTTCACCCCAAAAAAAGGAAATTCTGTCATCATATATTCACCCTCATGTTGTTCCCAATCTATATGAAATTCTTTCTTCTGTGTGACAAAAAGGAATTTTTTTGTAGTTACATTTTTTGTTCCTTTCTCACTGCAAGCCCAACTAATGGAGATTGGAAAAACCTATATAAAAAAGCCATAAAAGCATCATTAAAGTAGTAAAAGAGTCCATGGATTATATTGCAAGTCAGCTGAAACCATTTGTGTGAAGAAAAGGCTGTTCATACGGTAAGTAATGATGACAATTTCATGAATGAATCCTTCCTTTGAACTGTTATTCTGAATATTCATTAAGCATTCGATTCAGTTCCCAAAACAGTTTGACTGATTCATTCACAAATCTGATTCAGTTCAGTTCGAGGTCAGTCTTGAATGAATAGTTCATCTTAAAAACAAAAATTTTGTTATGAATCATTTATTCACTGAACGACTTACTTTCTTATGTGCAACAGAGTAAAGGACTTATGATTAATGCGATTCTGTGCTCTATATTCCAAGAAGCCCAATGTCATATAAGTTTTTTGTAAAGAACAGACCATTCATAAGAAGCAGTGCTATCCAGTGCATCATAAATCATTCTTTTGAAGTGTTTTACTGAATCATCTGAATTAGTTCACAAAAAACTTTCTAAAAGATTCGCAGGTTCACAAGTTCAACTTACTAACTCAATAAAAAAAGTTGCTTTAAAAAACAAATAACATTCTATTTATGATTTTGGAAGACTTCCAATAGTGAACAAGTTCTATAGACCACTTTAAGGATGCTTTTTTAAATAATGTATAAATTGCAACTACACACTGTAAAAAATATAATGACAAAAAGTCAAGACAACAAATCTTTATGTTGCTTTAACTTATTTTAATAAGCTAATCAGGTTTCAACAATTTTTTTTAAGTTATACAAAGTTTAAATAATTAATCAAATTAAGTTTGATTGATGTAAGTTGAGGTGACTAGAAAAGTTAATTTGATTCAACTAAAAATTTATTAAGGGAGCAATATTTTTTACTGTGCATGTAAAATAATGTTCGACATAATTTAAATGGGAAAAAAGTCAGTTTTACAACTTAACAATGCCATGAAGGTAAGTAAAAGATATTGCAGCTGCCAAATCATATAGGACAGTGCACAAAAACAGCAAGAAAGAGAGATGAACAGAGGAGGTTTCCAATGGACAAGGCTAGAAAAGCTGTGCTGGGTAATCAGTTAATCGGCTCAGTCAGTGAGCATATGACTCATGTTAGACACACACACTGATTGGCCGCCCATTCACATAGCCCATTGTGCAGACTATTGCCATTTCTCCCTCGTCCAGTCAAAAGCTCCGTGCCAGCCATTCTATACGAACAAGGCTTGATCACAGAGCCATCTGAAAAGACCCACAGGAGGCTCATTTACAGCCTCTTCAGCGAGCCCGGGCAATTTTTCATAGACACAAGCTACTGCTTCCTCAATCATAGTCACACGGACACACTGATCATGGAAATACTGAAAGATGGAAAGCAGAATGCTGAAGAAGAGAGAAAACGAGAGAGCGCGAACCAGAGCGTGGATGAAAAATGATCTAGCACGATTATTACAGCAAAGCATTTATCTCATGAATCACAGGAAAGGCAAGGCCTCTTTCATCTAGGGCAGTGACCAGGGGTGAAGGTACCATGATCACTGAGGGGAACATGGGCCTTCTGGTTTTAGAGATTTCAGACTTTGACCTCTCACATTTTGGGTAGTAATTGAATAAAAAAAATGTTTTGCCCACCACAGTGCACAAGTGTGTAAAAAAATGTGTTTTAATGGAATACAATTTGCCATCTTGACATTTCGTGTTTTTTTCAAACCTGTATGTCTTGCTTTATTCTGTGGAACACAAAATAGCATATTCAAAGAAAGTATGAGAACAAAAAACACACAAAAAAGAAAAATTGGTTTGACTTTCATGGCTTGATCAAAAGACATTCAAGAGTTTTACAATGTATCTGTGTAGTTTTAGTTCAAAATACCTAACAGAAGCAAAACTTCCAAACGCTCTATCAAATTGTATGGGGAGACTGGTAATAATAAACGTTTACAAAGCGATGTAATACTTCCGAAAATCACGACCGCTGTATATATATATATATATATATATATATATGCCTAATATCCGATGGCCAGAAAGTGATTAATTTATTATAATTTGTTAAAATATTGATGTCTGTGATGCAGCAAGCCCAGAGACTGTTGTGTACACCATGATTTTTTATAAAATTCACTTTAATGTGTGATAGGACTAAAAAGGAGTCATAAACAAACATTTTCTCACTTCAAATGAGTAGCGGCTTGGACCCAGAAACAGTATTCCATACGTCACCGATACGTCATGACTTAAGCAGATAGTGTGATCACTCTTAAAGGGATAGTTCACCTCAAAAAAGGAGATTCTGTTATCATTTATACACCCTTATCTGTATGAAATATTTTTTTCTGTGTAACACAAAAGAATGTTTTAATAGTTACATTTTTTCTCACTGAAAGTCCAATCAATGAGGGTTGGCCTTCATTAGGCCTTAATAAAACCCCACACAACAATATTTTCCTCCAATATGTATATCATGAACAGTACGTGTGCTGGTTTTGCAGCTCATACAATAAGTATAGATGTTTACTCAAGCTTTATACTTTGAAATATAAAGTGCAGGTTGCATGACAGAATTGTTTTTCTATCTGTGGGGGTAGGAAGGTGTGCAGATTCACCCGCTTCGAATGTTATCGGTCGATTGAATGGGCGTTATCAGTGGTTTATCAGCTTATAGATATGGGTCAGTAGGGGCCTACTGCGCCTACTGGTAGGCTCAGAAGGCTGTTATCAACCATCCACATAATTTATCAGCTATACTAATAGAGAAGAGTTCAGATCCAGATCTGTTTTTACATTACTGTGACGGTTGGGTTTAGGGTTGGGGTAGGGGTAGACGTTAATAAAATACAATTAATGGGAAATAATATAATTGAATAAATAATCAGCATAGGCTCATTCTGCCTTTTGTCTTTAAAACGAACGCTGTGTGGCGGTATACACGCTTACCTCCATATGAATGGATTTTGAGCTGTTATCAGTTTCTCCAGTGGCTCACCGTGTACGTCGGCAGACTTGTGACATGTTGCGGGGTTGACAGTGATGACAGGGTTCGAGTCTGGTGAAGAACGGTTTCAGAAAGCAGGTAAGACAAAAGCCGAACATATAAATTATTTGTTTTTTATTGCTTTTTTAAAAACTGACGGTTGGGTTTAGGGAAGGAGGAGGGCGGGTTAATCTGTGCTTTTGAAACAATAATGACGGTTGGGTTTAGGGAAGGAGGAGGGCGGGTTAATCGGTGCTTTTGAAAAAAATAATGACGGTTGGGTTTAGGGAAGGAGGAGGGCAGGTCAATCGGAGCGGCCTCTGCTGGATTTACACGAGAAGAGCAGATATTTGATATCTCATATAGCTGATTAACCATGTGCATGGTTGATAACAGCCTTCTGAGCCTACCAGTAGGCGCAGAAGGCCCCTACTGGCCCATATCTATCAGCTGATAAACCACTGATAACGCCCATTTAATCGACTGATAACATTCGAATCGGCTGGCAGATTGCAGAACTAGCTAGTTATATCAAAATGGGAATAGAAATAAATCAGGTCAAATGATGGCACATTGTTAAACAGATTATGACAAACTGGCTGGCTGACACAGCAAAAACCTATTTAAATGGCAACAAATAAATAAATACAAGTGTGAAAATGTAACCTGATGTTACCTTTAAACATTAATGGATGCTTTAATTGTCAATTGATGAAAACAGCAACTGATGATTCTCTGCCTCTGAGGGGGGAAAAAAGTGCAGCCTGTTAAATTAACAATCTGCAGACAAGCTAGTTAGGCCTCAAAAATTGAAAGAGGACGTGAGAGTGCTGTGTGTCAACATATCTCCAAAAGCAGTTCTGCTCATATGTTTACATATCCCTTGTGGAATATGCAAAAACAGCAATCATTTTAACTAAATAAGAGGAATCATAAAAACGGCATGTTATTTTTATGCCTTGAATAAACTAATTCACATAACAGATGTTCACATATAACTCCACAGGACAAAATAATAACTGAATGTATATAAAAAAAACCTTGCACTGTTCAAATATGCATATCCCCATGAATCTTAACTGTCTGTTGTTACCTGGATGATCCATGACTGTTTTTATACTTTGTGATAGTTGTTTGCAAGTTCCTGTGTGGTTAATCTGCCTGCTGTTTTTCTGAAAAATCCTCCTGGTCCTGCAAAGTCTTTGGTTTTCTAATATCCCTTGCATATTTGTCTTCTTTCCAGCAGTGACTGTATGATTTGGAGATCTATCTTTTCACATTAAGGACAACTAAGAGATTCAAACACAACTATTACAAAAAATAAAAACATTTTCTGATGCTCAAGAAGACATAACACATTAACATAGTGTAAAAGGATATACACATTTGGTATAATCACATATTGCATATTTAGATTTTCTCAGACGCATCAAGGTAAGTGTGCAAAGGTCACTCTTACACTCTCACACACACTTTAATTTGCTGTTATACTCCATATAACTCCATATAAAATCCAAAAACTAAGCTTTTAAGGGTTAATGGTG
Organism: Danio jaintianensis; assembly: GCA_903798115.1. Classification (NCBI taxonomy): domain Eukaryota; kingdom Metazoa; phylum Chordata; class Actinopteri; order Cypriniformes; family Danionidae; genus Danio; species Danio jaintianensis. The sequence goes on from CAIGQV010018202.1 coordinate 11,503,175, forward strand.
CCAACTGATGATCAACAGTAAAATTACAAATTGTACCTCTTCTCAACATTGAAAACCACCAGCAACCAAAAATGCATGATTATATGGTGTCATGGCTTTGCAATCAAAAAATGTGGTTATAATAGAAATAGAAAAACAGCTATGAACAGTAAATTAGGGAGAAAAAAATGAAAATCTTATGCTGCACAAAAACTAACAATGCATCAAAGGCAATGTTGTTACTAATCTTTCACATATCCAAGACTGTGATAAAATGTAAAAAAAAAAAAAATCCAGTCCACAATTACTTTTTATATTGAAAATAAGTAATTGTGTGTGTTTTTTCACCAAACCAGTGACATCCTTTATGAATTTGGCAATTAAAGAGTTAAAATCCTGTATTTATTATTACTTTGATCAGCACTGAGGTTAATTAACAGATTTATGCAAATTATTTTTTTTATTTTTTATTTATCTGATGCATTTTTACAGCTGTTAAATTTAGTGGATTATTTCATCCCTAACATAACAAAGTGAAGTTTATTCATAAACTAATTTCGAGAGGAGCACGTGATTATGATTGATAGCAGCTGGTCCCGCATTAGCTAATGCATGATCCACCAATCAGATGATTCCTAAATCACTATAAATAACTAGAGTATCTTACCTTAGCCATCTTCGTCTTGAAGAACGCTTCCTGCTACAAAAACGCTCCAGCTCCAAAAAGCTTCTACAGCATTGCACCATTTAGCCTGTCGATATGGAAAAAACCAACCAAACAACTTCAGCCAGAGCAGCGCTCTCCCCGAGACTTCAGCTGCGGCTCAGCGCCATTCAGCCCCGGCAGGACGACAATCGAGCCAGAGGTCCCGCAAGACACCGGCCGGCCCACCAGCTTTTCTACCATTTAACCATAACGCTGTCAATATAATCTCCATACACTTCAAACACCCTTACCCAACGCATCCGCCGTGTTTTCAACTCAGATCTCCAGCAAGATAACCGTCCACGAACTCCGCCTAAACTCTCAAGACGCTGGCGATCCAAGCCACTGCAATAAAGCCGAACTCTTACCGCTCTCCTAGCGGTCCACCCGCGGTAACGTACATAGCATGCTTTAAGGGGAAGTCTCCCAAAAATAACTACTCTCCAACAAAGACTAAACATTTTATAAACCTTTTTAAAGACTAGACTCACGTAACTAGAATGATTTCAACAAAAGAAACTCGCCTCTCAAGCCTCCCGCCTGTCCACAGACCCATAACATGCTAACAGCTTGAAGTAATTTGACAGCAAGGGTCCAGGCAATCCAATCAGTGAAACATTAGTCCACAGCATATTCATACGTTGATAACATCCATGGAATGCACTGCTATCATCCAAACTAGTCACTGGAGTGCGTTCAGTAGAGTAGAGTCTTCAGACATAAACACTAGCGTTTTTTTTTTTTTTGTCAACAAAATGGCCGCCGACCTTTTGCACTTTTGATTGACAGCTCATTGAGCCAATAGCTGAAAGTGTCACCATCCACGGGAGCTCCCAAAACTGGAGATGGTCCCGCCCTCTCTTGACAGTCATGAATGGACCCAGTTGCAAAAGACCTTGTGAATGAATTGGGCCAGATATACTCGTGATTTTAATCATGTTAAGATTCTAAACGTAATGTTATTCAATCATGGATTAAAGTAAAGCCCATAACAAACATTCCATTCACAGTTCTACTAAGTGGTGACATCGTTTTTGTTTTTAAAGTTCAGGGTTTGCTGTTGGCAGTTTATATATATATATATATATATATATATATATATATATATATATATATTAGTATAATGCTGTTATCAACCATGCACATGGTTAATCTGCTGTTCTCGCGTAAATCCAGCAGAGGCCGCTCCGATTGACCTGCCCTCCTCCTTCCCTAAACCCAACTGTCATTATTTTTTCAAAAGCACTGATTAAAAAGTCTGCCGACGTACACGGTGAGCCACTGGAGAAACTGAAAACAGCTCAAAATCCATTCATATGGAGGTAAGCGTGTATACCGCCACGCAGCGTTCGTTTTAAAGATCAAATGCAGAATGAGCCTATGCTGATTATTTATTAAATTATATTATTTCCCATTAATTGTATTTTATTAACGTCTACCCCTACCCCAACCCTTAACCCAACTGTCACAGTAATGTAAAAACAGATGTGGATCTGAACTCTTCTCTATTAGTATAGCTGATAAATTATGTGGATGGTTGATAACAGCCTTCTGAGCCTACCAGTAGGCGCAGTAGGCCCCTACTGGCACATATCTATCAGCTGATAAACCACTCATAACGCCCATTCAATCGACTGATAACATTCGAAGCGGGTGGTGTAGTTATTATAAAGTGTCACCAAACATTTTAATGATGGCATATATACCAATATATTAACCCTATGACGCAGTGTATCTTAAATGTAGCAAAACTACAGTGCTAACACAATTCAACAAGGTTTAGTGACATTGTGAATCTAATATTGTAATATGTACATTCCCAGAAGAAAATTTGAGTCATTTGAGTGAGATCAGAAAGTTTTATAAAGAATAACTCCATTTCGAGTAACCTTGCCGATCCTTTTTAGACTCATCAACATTACACACTAAAGGAAGTTGAAAAAGAAGCTTCTGTCAACATGTTGCATCAGTGTCTAATCGATTGAATTCAGTTACATTCTGTATGTGTTCTTCCTGATTTGGCTGCTGTACATGATTGCTTATCAACAAATCAATTACAGCTACAAGGCAAATATTACAACATTTCATTAATATTCGCAAGCAAGAACGACACGCCCTTGGTTCATGACTGCACATAACTTTATCTTTCATTAATGTCAATACTTGCCTTGAATATAAGATTTCTCGTTTCATTTATGATTATTTTTAAATTTACGTTTGCCGTTAATGTAATGCTAAACATTGTTTTGATCTAAATAATTAAGCTCCCTTTCTGTGCTGTTTGTTTATGAAGTACTTGAAATTTAACGCCGACAGCAAGATTTAATTACTCAGATGTGCTGTTTTGTAAAACAGAAATGCATGTTATATAAATATAATCAAAATATGCTTTGAATTAAAGAAATGTTCATATAAAAATGTCACTAATTAAAAAAGAAAGTATTTATTTATTCATGATCAGTTGTCCAGCTGTCATCTCTTTAGTCACCAATCAATCATTTCCGTCTCTCCTAGTTCCAACATGTAGAAAGTGCCGGAGAGCGGTTGTTCTGGGAGTCAGACAGCAGGCGGTAAAGCAGACGGCTCTGATCTGGGAGGGAGGTTTGGAAATGGTGGCCACCACCTTAACGCCTGAATACTTTCTTCCCCCTGTGCAATCTCGACCCAGCTCGACTGGCCACAGATCAATTCATTCAGCAGCGCTGCTGTTGGCTCGAGGCAAAGACGGCCCGCCAGCTGAAATGCTCTGTGGGATCTAATCAGACCCCGATTTGACACCACACGGATATCACACCGCATTCAGTCACATGGCCATGAAGGTACAGGAGTATGTAAAATATGTATGAAGGGGTAAGGAAAATGTAAAAAGACAAAGTTAAGTTACATTATTATACTCATTAGTATATTTATTATGCAATATATGGTACATTAGTGCTGTAAATCAAATAAAAACAATTAACTAGTTAAACAATTATGGACTAGAGTAATTAATCATATTTTCTGCAATTTATGACGATTAGTCAAACCTAGAAGTAAAATATTAGACAAAATTATTGGAGTAGGCTATTTTTAAATTATAATATGTACTTTGATACCGAATACCTAAATTAATGTAGAAACGACAATAATTAATCATTATAAAACCAAAAATTATTTTCATTAAATACTTTTCTCAGTTTCTAGGAATAAATTGAGTAATTTTTACTATTCAACAACACAAATATAAAAGAAATGTTATTCTTTGCTTAAGTTATTTATATGTGCATTATCCATCTATATTAATATTTTACAGGCTTAAATGTATTTTTAATTATTATTGTCATTCATTCATTTTCCTTTGGCTTTCCCTTATTTATCAGGGGTTGCCACAGTGGAATGAACCGGCAACTATTCCAGCATATTTGTTTTACGCAGTGGATGCCCTTCCAGTCACAACCCAGTCCTGGAAACACGCATACACTCTCACATTCACACACACACTCATACACTACGGCCAATTTAGTTAATCCAATTCACCTATACTGACATATACGGTCAGACATATACTGTATGTCTTTGGACTGTGGGGGAAACCGTAACACCCGGAGGAAACCCACTCGAACACAGGGAGAACATGCAAACTCCACACAGAAATGCCAACTGGCCCAGCCAATACTCGAAGCAGCGACCTTCTTGCTGTGAGGCAGCAGTGCTAACCACTGAGCCACCCTGCCACCCCTATTTATAATTGTATAAAATTAAATAGTACAAATAATATTTTAGTAATTGAATAATATCATATGTGTACACTGACCGAATATCCATGGATAAAACATTTTTATTTATTACAAATGCCTAAAATGAGAACAATAGACCAGCCGTTATTAACAGATGACTTATGGGAGTCAATATGAAAGCAGATGTGCAGAAATCAGTTGAGGGATGTGCAGTTTTAAAGAGCAGGACAAAAGCGCGAGTTTGGAGGATCCGATCGTCCCTTCGGGAGAAGATAAGAAGCGGCCTGAAGGGTGTCTGTTACTGATAAACGCTCAGCGAAATCCACACAGACACACGGGGACCATTAGCAGAGCCACGGCCACACTTGCGGCCCCTGCCCCCTTTCTGAACGGCCAAGCTGGCAGAGTATTATGTGGCACTTAACCGAAACCTGGTGTTCCTTTCAGCTCCCACAAAACGCCTCGTAACCTCGGTGTATCTGAGGGTCATGAGGGAACGGTCAGAAACATGGATTTTTCGTTATGCTCTATTTCAGTCAGTCTCTGCAGAGTGTTATTGATTTTCAAAATGAAAGGATGTGCCATCATGTTTGCAGTCATATCTTAAACCAGGTCATTTGTAGCTGTCAATTATGCCTGGCAGCATCAGGGTTCTGGTGACTGTAATAGGAGACAAGGATGACGGACAAAACAGAGAGCTCAACAGCTACGTGCAGATCCGGATGCAGACTCAAAGGCTTTTTTTAATCAAAATAAAAAAGTAAGCGTCGCCGCTATGACAACTGATTCGCGCGGAAACTTAATTAAAGTGTCAGATGAAATTTATTCTGCTCTCTGGCCTGCTTTGGCTTTGCGAGGCTGTACTCATTACCGTTGTGATTTAATTAACCGGCCAGTTAATTGAGGAAAAACGGCATCGTTCACTCGTAATCTTCTTTTCGGAGATGCAGCTGCAGACAGATATCGAGTCAGTCTTGGGTTATGTTTCCTAGTTTTGTGGAAAACAATATCGATATCTAGTGTCTGTGTACTTAGTCTATTATCTTCAAAGTGCAGTAGCAAAACTGTCTCCGTGACCTAAAACGGTCTCACAAGTATGTGATAAAAAGCTGTGTTTAAATGAAACTGAACTGTTTAGCAAGATGTTTGCAGAATGCTGAATGCATTTGCAGTAGTGATAAGTCAATCACTAGAGCTGCTACAACTGCAATAAGGCCAGGATCTTTATTTGGCACACATAAAAAAACAAAAAAAACAAACATACAATATATATTTAATAACTTCATTGACTCCAGAAATAAACTAAAACCTATACAGTTATGTAAAGAACTTCAAATTTGATGTACGCTACCATTCAAATGTTAGAATGATTTATAAAGACTAAATAAATACATTTTTATAATTATAAACAATAAATCAGTCAATCAATCAGTACAGTTCTGTTAAACATTCTGTTATTTTGAAAGAATAGAATGGTCTCCACAAAAATAAGCATCATTATTTACTGTTTGAGACTGAAAATAAAAATATTAAATGTTTCTTGAGCACCAAATCAACATATAAGAATGTTTTCACATATGTGACAAAAACTGGAGTAACAGCTGTTGAAAATTCAGCTTTGCATAACAGAAATAATTAAGAATAAGCTTAATTTGTTTAATAAGTTTAACAAGCTTCAATATGCAATAAAATGTACACAACATTAAAAAAAAAATGGAACAATGGGGCAAGTGATGCTTGCACATGCAAAGCTCAATGCTAGGGTATTGCTATGTTTTTGCTAGAGCATTGTTAGGTGATTGTGCGCATACACAAGTCAGTTCTAGCCAATTTTGAAACAACAAATTTGATTCAAATATATGGGAGTATTGCATAAAACATCAGCATACAAATGCAATAAAAATGTACATAAAAAAACTACCAACAAAAACATTTTCTGTACACAAATGCAGTGTTGGGGGTAATGCATTACAAGTAACGCAAGCTACGTAATAATATTACTTTTCTAAGTAACGAGTAAAGTAATGCATTACTTTTAAAAAATAAGTAATAATATTTGAGTTACTTTTTTGAATATTTAACGAGAGTTACTTTTTAGTTTAATTAATAAGCTTTTAAAAAAGTTAATTGCTGAATTCAAATTATAGTCACACAACGAATCACGCAGTCAATGAGAGAATGTGTTCATCATTTTGAACGCATCGAAGCAAAGGAAAAGGACATTGTCTCAATGGACAGTGATTTTACTTAAGACAAATAGTACAAAAGTAACAAACACATTGCCTTAAACTTTCAATAATCTGTATATACAATAATCTGTATATATATGGCATGTATAGCTCTTGGGTCAGGAAGGTCTCAAATAACATTATCCTAAAATATTTTTTTAATGTGTTTTTTTTAAAGGTAAATGTAGGTGAAGGTTATACAGTGCTTTGTTAATTACAGAACTCCTCTATTAAAAAAAAAAAAAAAAAAGTTCTGAAAGAGATCAAGCCTCAGCCAGGTAATAAAAAGTAATGCAAAAGTAACTCAAAAGTAACTTTTTTGGGGAGTAACTCAATATTGTAATGCACGGGAAATGCTTCACAAAGTTCAGTACTTAAATTCTATTAGAATCTATCATGCTTACACTGTAAAAAGTGATTAAGTGATTAAGTTCATTTACTTAAAAAGTGAGTAAACCCATGCCTTAAAAGCAACAAGTTGACTTCACTTAAAGTGAGTTTTTAAAAGTTAGACTTTACTTAAACCTATTGTAACTGGGAACTGTTATGTTTGGCTTAACTTAACTTAATAATTATACACATAGTTCATTTACTAAATATTTTTAAGACAACAGGTTTACTCACTTTTCTAAGTAGTCAACTAATTGCTTTAAAAGCAACAGGTTTACTAACTTTTTTTAAAACAAAACAAATATGCAAAATAGTAAGGCCAAAATGCTATTCGTAAGCAGCAGTAGTAGACCTTTAAACGAAGTTATCACAAATGCTTTAAGCTAAACCGGTTCTTCTTGAAATGTGTTAGAATGAAAGGTTAATGTAAATGCATCAAAGGAATGGATAGTGTAGAACTGTGCATATGATTATACCGATCACAGACTCGCTCATAACATTTCAAACCATTCACCTGAAGGTTTTTCATTAAGATCCTCTTGACTGTTAACTGCCTCCTAAACGTGATCGTGAACCCCCATCTCTGTCACAAGGGGTGGACATCTTAAAGTCTAGCCTTGTCTTTCTCCCCTGTCAATACTCACGGCTGTCAGGCACACTCTGAAATTGGCATTGAGTAATGACAGGTCTAAAGTGAATGACCTGCCACAATATAATTGCTTTTGACGATTATGCATGGCCCTTTTACCTGTAATCGCAGCAAAAAGTTTTACATAAAAAAAATGTGAAAGGAGAGAAACAAAAAGTAAAAAAAAAAAAAAGTACACAGAAAACGAGCACAGGAGACCCTGTGTGATGAAAAAAGTCCTTTCTATTATAAATAAAGTGGTCTATGATTACCGTCTGACCTGTTTTTTTTCTTTTTTATTCTTTTTTTTTTCACAGCCAGCACTCTTCTATAGAAAAAGACATAATAAATAACATCATTTGCTTGACTGCTCTCTATCAATTTCTATGTCTGATGACACGCTTCGCACTCTGGGGCACTGCATTGAAATAAAGAAGTATTCATTTTATTCTATTTTAAAGCTTTAATTTGGTTTCGGAGATTTACAGCAAATGTTAAATTCCTCACCATAAATAATGGAGCATTACCTCTTTTTTAAAGTGTAAAAATGGTTTGTTTAAGGAACTAATCCCTTTCTGAATGTGTGCTTTGCTCTGATTGGTCAGATGGCACAGAGGGTTGTGACTGGTCAAACACTTACATTTTGGAAACCAAATGTCCACTCTTAATTTCAGCTCTGGAGGTTTCCGCAGTACTTGTGAGTACACTGACATAAATTTGTTTGTCATTGACTTTCCTGTAGCAACCTTGAGTCCTCATCTATTAAAAATGTATGCAATGTGGATTTTTAAGAACACAAAACAAATGATTTATCTACAACTACAGTATTTGTACACTGTTTATATTCACAAATAGCTGTATTACATACAACATCAAAAATTATCTGAAAAAAGATCATTAAATTGATCAATGCAAATATGTAATCAGCCAGTCAAAAGGTGGCAACTTCTTGCATCAAGGTATATCAATCTGAGGTTCAAATCAAGCATCAGAATGAGGAAGAAAGGGGATTTCACGTTGAATGTTTGAACTGATAGAAAGGCAACAGTAAAGGTTATTGCACACTGAATTCACGAAGAAATTATAAATTTTTTGTGTATTCGTATCTGAAAAATTTGTTAGTCACAGAAACCTTCAGGCAGATGTACATTACTGTAATTAAATTGTTGCAAATAAATTCCAAAACAATTCATTGTCAATTCAAGCAGTGACATTTATATACTTTACTTATACAATATTTAACTGTCAAAAAACCTCTTAAAAAGCTTTCTATGAATGTGAAAAACAGAAAAAATTTAACCAAATCCATTTTTTAAAGAAGGATGAAAGTTTAGGACACAGTGTGTGCGATTGACACAAGTGAGGTTGGATTTATTTTTTAAAATGAACATTTTGGGAGGTAAAATTCAGACTCTTTGTGCAATGAACATAACTCTAAGGATCACTTGTTACAAACAAGGTCTGCAGAGGAGCATCTCAATGTTCAACTTATCAAACCTTGAAGTAGATGAGCTACAGCAGCAGAAGAGCACACCAGTGCCACTCCTGTCATCGAAGAATGGTAAACTGATGATTTACACAGGCAGCAGAATCAAATAATCTTAGATTGGAAAAGGTCTGGACTAATGAATCTCAATTTGTGCTGCAACATTCAGATGGCAGCATCAGAAATTGGTGTAAAGAACATGAAAGCTTGGATTCATTGTATCAAATGTTCAGGCTGTAGATGATGGTGTAATTGTGTTAGGGTATTTTTGGGGTATTTCACCTTTAGTACATACCAGCTGAGTATCTTTTACACACCACAGCCTACCTGAGTACTGTTGCTTACCGTGTACATCTTTTATGACCACAGCATACCCATCTCAAGATGGCTACATCCACCTAGATAACATGCTACGTCACAATACTAAAATCATCTAAAAAATTTTTTGACACACGGCAGTCAGCAGATCTCAATCCAGCAGAGCACCTTTGGGATATAATGGAATGGGAGATTTTCATCATGGATATGCGGCCAAAAAATCTGCAGCAACTGTGTGATGCTATCGTACCAATATGGACCAAAATCTCAGAGGAAGTTTCCCAGTGATGGGTTGCGGCTGGAAGGGCATCCGCTGCGTAAAACATATGCTGGATAAGTTGGTGGTTCATTCCGCTGTGGCGACCCCAGATTATTAAAGGGACTAAGCCGAAAAGAAAATGAATGAATGAATGAATCTCAGAGGATAAAAAAATTCTGAAAAAAAGAACTCAACGAGGATCTCAGAGGATCTAATATTGCACTAGTAAAATATACCTAGTAAAGTGGCCAGTGAATATATATTATTTAGTGTTTGTATAAAGTTTTTGCATACTTCATTATTTTAAGTCTTAAAATGAACTGTTACATTTAGAAAATTTAAGTGACAGCAAAGATTCAAATTTTTAGAGGCTATAAATGTCAAAAACACTCTTCCAGATTAATGGGTTCTAGAGGGCACTATGTGTATCTTCATATGAACCTGTTTCCTCACACGCACAGCATGAGACAAAGAAGACATGCAGAATGAGCGTATTATGTGCATTTTTAAACACAGAAACTTCATGGTGTGAAGATTCAAAGATATTTTCAGTAGGGGTCTCAGCATGTGGGCTGTGAAGTGTTGGTGGAAACAGAGCTGAGGTTTTTCTTTTCACCCGTGGAGTCAGACTGCACATAAGCCCTGTGGCTGGAAAAACCATACTTCGTACCGCAGCGTTCTCTCAATGTTAAATGGAGGGTGGCATCATGCTGGGCTCTCCATTTTGCTGTACTTAAGGGGTCTACGATGCCGTCACCTTACGACCGTTCTCAAGTGTCACCGTTCCTTCCCTTCTTTATTCCTGTGAAGGTCTTTAAGCAATTCAGTGGTTTTGGTGAGCGATAATTGGTGTAGGTCTCCATCTGTCCTACCTGTGCTGTGAGAGAGGTGCCCACGCAATGACACACACACACAAACACACCAACACTATTTTTCTCTCTCATTCTCTGTCACATTCACACACACGCACACTCTTGTTCTATTCCACATCCATCACTCCCAAAACACACACACACACACACACACACACACACACACACACACACACACA
>CAIGQV010018202.1:11516168-11533845 GCA_903798115.1 Danio jaintianensis
GTGTGTGTGTGTGTGTGTGTGTGTGTGTGTGTGTGTGTGTGTGTGTGCGCGTGTGTGTGTGGCTCTCATGAGCTCCCTGAGTCCATCTTTAACAAGCTATTCTGTCTGGAGTCTGCTATATAATGCATATCCAGGAGTGCAGCAGAACACTAAAAAACCTCAGAAAAAGTCACCATTTTTAGCAAGCTACAATTGGTGGTCAAAAGGATTAACCAGCTCACAGCAAGCTAATGTGTGGTTTGTTATTCAATTCAATTCAATTCATCTTTATTTCTAAAGCGCTTTTACAATGTAGATTGTGTCAAAGCAGCTTAACATAGAAGTTCTAGTAAATTAAAAATTGAGACAGTCATGACTAGCTAGTTAGTTTGATTACTTAATTTGATAGACAATGATAGGCTTGTAACTATTCTGTCAATATATAGTATCTCATCATAGATATACTAGATGTCGCCTGGCCTATTGTTGTCTATTGGAAGGAATGCGTCAATAGAGCCGCCATTTTAGTACAGGGTAGCGCTCCATTGAAATGAATGCAGGACCAAGGTGCAGTGGAGGACTGTGGCCATCCAGAGCCAGAGATATACACATATATACATATATCTATGATCGGGAATTTTCCCCGGTGGTCAGTACGCAAAAAAAAAATGTAAAAACAAATGTCATTCATTCATTCATTCATTCATTTTCATCCGCTTTTCCGGGGCCGGGTCGCGGGGGCAGCAGTCTTAGGAGAGAACCCCAGACTTCCCTCTCCCCAGACACTTCCTCCAGCTCCTCCGGGGGATCCCGAGGCGTTCCCAGGCCAGCCGAGAGACATAGTCCCTCCAGCGTGTCCTGGGTCTTCCCCGAGGCCTCCTCCCGGTGGGACATGCCTGGAACACCTCCCTAGGTAGGCGTCCAGGAGGCATCCGAAACAGATGCCCGAGCCACCTCAGCTGACTTCTCTCGATGTGGAGGAGCAGCGGCTCTACTCCGAGCTCCTCCCGGGTGACAGAGCTCCTCACCCTATCTATAAGGGTGCACCCTGCCACCCTGCGAAGGAAACTCATTTCGGTCGCTTGTATCTGAGATCTTGTCCTTTCGGTCATGACCCAAAGCTCATGACCATAGGTGAGAGTAGGAACGTAGACAGACCGGTAAATCGAGAGCTTTGCCTTTCGGCTCAGCTCTTTCTTCACCACAACGGACCAGTACATCGACCGCATTACTGCTGCCGCTGCACCAATCCGCCTGTCAATCTCACGTTCCATCCTTCCCTCACTCGTGAACAAAACCCCAAGATACTTGAACTCCTCCACCTGGGGTAAGGACTTTCCTCCAACCTGGAGATGGCAAACCACCTTTTTCCGGTGGAGCACCATGGCCTCGGACTTGGAGGTGCTGATTCTCATCCCAGCCGCGTCACACTCGGTAGCAAACCGCCCCAGTGCATGCTGAAGGTCCATGTTCGATGAAGCCAACAGATCAACATCGTCTGCAAATAACAGAGATGAGATCCTGTGGTCCCCGAACCAGACCCCTTCCAGCCCAAGGCTGCGCCTTGAAATTCTGTCCATAAAAATTATGAACAGAATTGGTGACAAAGGGCAGCCCTGCCGGAGTCCAACATGCACTGGAAACAAGTTTGACTTATTCCCGGCAATGCGAACCAAACTCCTACATACAGGGACGAGACAGCCCTTAACAGAGCGCCTCTGACCCCATACTCCCAGAGCACCCCCCACAGAATGCCACGAGGGACACGGGCGAATGCCTTCTCCAGGTCCACAAAACACATGTGGACTGGTTGGGCATACTCCCATGAACCCTCGAGCACCCTGGTGAGGGTATAGAGCTGGTCCAGTGTACCACGGCCCGGACGAAAACCACATTGTTCCTCCTGAATCCCAGGTTCAACCACCGGCCGGATCCTCCTCTCCAATACCCTGGCATAGACTTTCCCAGGGAGGCTGAGGAGTGTGATCCCCCTATAGTTGGAGCACACCCTCCGGTCCCCCTTCTTAAAAATGGGAAACACCACCCCAGTTGCCCAGTCCAGAGGTACTGTCCCCGACCTCCATGCGATATTGTAGAGACGTGTCAGCCAAGACAGCCCAGCAACATCCAGAGACCTAAGATACACAGGGTGAATCTCATCCACCCCCGCTGCTTTGCCACTGCGGAGCTTGCAAACTACCTCAGTGACTTCAGCTTGGGTGATGGGTGGGTCCACCCCTGCATCCCCGGTCTCTGCTTCCTCAATGAAAGACATGTCAGTGGGGTTAAGGAGATCCTCAAAGTATTCCTTCCACCATCCGACAACATCCCCAGTCGAGGTCAACAGCTCCCCACTTCCACTGTAAACAGTGTCGATGTGGAGCTGCTTTCCCCTCCTGAGGCGCCGGACGGTTTGCCAGAATCTCTTTGGGGCCGACCGATAGTCTTCCTCCATGGTCTCCCCGAACTCTTCCCAGGCCCGAGTTTTTGCTTCCGCAACCGCCCGGGCTGCAGCACGCTTGGCCCGTCGGTACCCATCAGCTGCCTCGGGAGTCCTGCAAGCCAACCAAGCCCTGTAGGACTCCTTTTTCAGCTTGACGGCATCCCTTACTCCCGGTGTCCACCACCGGGTTCGTGGATTGCCGCCGCGACAGGCACCACAGACCTTACGGCCACAGCTCTTCACGGCAGCGTCAACAATGGAGTCAGAGAACATGGACCACTCGGTCTCAATAGCTATGTTTCCATCCAAAAATGCTAAATAACTTTATGCGCTAAACTGGAATATCGCATAAAAAATGTGCGAATAAAGCAGCGTTTCCATCCAACGAGTCAAAGAGAACAAAATCGTCACTTCCTGATTAAATGGCGCCAAATATCAACAGTAAAAACGGAATTTGCTGAGGTAGGAGAAGCTGCGTGAATCTTTTCTTTAATTAATAAATGACTTGCGCCTCAGAAGGCAATGCAGACACGCAGTGAACGCGTGGCGGCGTTTGAAGGCGTGAGACGCGGAGCACAGACGCTCTTAACAATTCTGGAGGTCATTAATAATATAATAACACTAATACTGAAATGCTTAAGGCATTTTAGAATGACCAAAACAACATTTCAGATGTTTTACAATGTGGTCAGCCTGCTGGTTTGTCCATTTACACACATTTTTATCATCACATGATCTCTTATAACCAAATCACATGACCTTTTTTTAATGCGCATACTGGAATTTGTTCGGTAAAAGTGTTTCCATCGCAGTTTATGCGCATCTTTTCTTATCGAATAAAAATTTTATCCTACTCAGTTATGCGCATACATTTTTTATGCGCATTTCCTAAATTTATGCGCATCTTAGCGTTTCCATCAACCGATTTTTTTATGCGCATATCCAAAATGCGCATAAAAATAGGTGGATGGAAACGTACCTATTGTCTCCAGCCTCCCTCGGGATTTGGTCAAAGCTCTTCCGGAGGTGAGAGTTGAAAATCCCTCTGACTTGAGGTTCAGCTAGACGTTCCCAGCGGACCCTCACAATACGTTTGGGCCTGCCAGGTCTGTCCAGCTTTCCCCCCTGCCAGCGGATCCAACTCACCACCAGGTGGTGATCAGTTGACAGCTCTGCCCCTCTCTTTACCCAAGTGTCCAGAACATACGGTCGGAGATCAGATGATACAACCACAAAGTCAATCATTGACCTCCGCCCTAGGGTGTCCTGGTGCCATGTGCACTGATGGACACCCTTATGTTCGAACATGGTGTTCGTTATGGACAAACTGTGATTAGCACAGAAGTCCAATAACAGAACACCACTAGGATTCAGATCAGGGAGGCCGTTCCTCCCAATCACGCCTCTCCAGGTTTCACTGTCATTACCCACGTGGGCATTGAAGTCCCCCAGTAGAACAAGGGAGTCTTCAGTCTGAGCACCTTCCAGCACCCCTCCCAAGGACTCCAAGAAGGCCGGGTACTCTACACTGGTGTTTGGCCCGTAGACACAAACCACAGTGAGAGACCTATCCCTGACCCGAAGGCGCAGGGAGGCGACCCTCTCGTTCACCGGGGAAAACTCCAACACATGGCGGCTAAGTTGGGGAGCTATAAGCAAGCCCACACCAGCCCGCCGCCTCTCACCGTGAGCAACTCCAGAATAGAAGAAAGTCCAGCCCTTCTCAAGAAGTTGAGTTCCAGAGCCCCAGCTGTGCGTGGAGGTGAGCCCAAATATCTCTAGTCGGTACCGTTCCACCTCCCGCACAAGCTCGGGCTCCTTCCCTCCCAGTGAGGTGACATTCCATGTCCCAAGAGCCAGTTTCTGTGCCCGACGATCGGGTTGTCGTGGTCCTAACCTTCGACCACCACCCGTTCCACAATGCACCGGCCCCTTACGGCTCCCCCTGCAGGTGGTGGGCCTGCGGGAGGATGGTCCCACGTCGCTCCTTCCGGCTAAGCCCGGCCGGGTTCCGTGGGAAAAGGCTCGCATACGAGCCCCTACCCCAGGCCTGGGTCCAGGGTGGGGCCCCGGCTGTGCCATACCGGGCGACGTCACGGTCCTCGATGTTCTGACACTCATAAGGGGTTTTTGAACCGCACTTAGTCTGACCTGTCACCTAAGACCTGTTTGCCTTGGGAGACCCTACCAGGGGCATTAGCCCCCGACAACATAGCTCTTAGGATCACTCAGGCACTCAAACCCCTCCACCACGATAAGGTGACGGTTCAAGGAGGAGAAAAACAAATGTCATTATAAAAATTATAATTTTACATCACTTTTCTACATCGATGGATCAGTGACCGCACGGGCATTGCCGTATAAATATAGAGACATAAAGAGTGTGTGTTTGTGTGCATGAAAATGTATTATCCTCCCTCCCTGTTAAATTTGATCTAATCAGTGTCGTGAAACACACCCCCTCTCCTGCTTTCACTGCTCATTCTGGAGGGAGGGAGTGATTCGTTTGTGAATGAATCCCTGTTATGAACGACTCGTTCACTTAGCCAACAATAATACAAGTTTCTAGCACCGCAGCATCTTGTTGTCATATTTCATTTTCATTGTTTGCTTATTTTACTCAATAAAACTAGCATAAGCCTAGAATTCAGTGCAAGTTGATGCTACTTTGCCTTATGATCAGTGCAGTAAGAGACTGTATTATCATTAATGTTACTTGTTGAGCACAAAAGTTTGTAACATGTAAAAAACGAAATCTTACCTATGAAATGTTCTGCCTTTGTGCTTTGTTTTCTTTGTTTGCTCGTTACTACACCCGTAAGCAGCGCTAAAGTCCAGCATCTTCACATTGGCACACTGTCTTGACTAGTGCTGTTGAATGATGTTTGTCCTGGGAGCACTGTACAAATATGGCGGCGCTATTGACGCATGCTGAGGGTCTGTATGCGATATCTAGTGTATATATCTATGGTATCTCATAAGGTTTCAGACAAGGCAAATACGATCATATTTCTAGAATTGCAAGCTGTTTTGAGGTACTGCAGTTGATTTTTTTTGTATTTTATATTATTCATATTTTTT
This sequence comes from Danio jaintianensis, assembly GCA_903798115.1. NCBI lineage: Eukaryota > Metazoa > Chordata > Actinopteri > Cypriniformes > Danionidae > Danio > Danio jaintianensis. The sequence goes on from CAIGQV010018202.1 coordinate 11,521,672, forward strand.
ATTTATATATGTATAATTACTTAACTAAATTACATATATAAATGATATATATTATACATATTAGTTCAGCCATCTGTATTGTTAAAAAAGGACAGAACAGAACACAAAACAAAATATATGATACCCAGCCCCAGATAACACATTCCATTTTCCTTTATACCATAGTATAACCAACTAAGAAAATAACTCTTCAACTCTAATATACTATGAAAAACCAAACCTTGACCTATTGTTATACTGAGAACAAGATGTTCTCTCCACTGCAGACAATATTATATTAATTCCTACATTTGTTACTACACCAGGCTGTTTTTGTCAACCAATTACAATGCATTGAGAATGCAGGAGCAAGAATACTGACTCATACTAGATTGAAAAATAACAACTGCCAATTATCCTGTTGAACTTATTTTTGAAATGTGTTCCCCGAGTTACTTTATATATGAGCAATATCACACTCGTAGCAGTGCGATGTGGCTGTATATCGGCTGTATAGTGACGATATACAGCCACATCGCACTGCTACGAGTGTGATATTGCGTTTATACAACAGTTCGACAGCATAATTGTGTATATAAAAAAGAAAATCAAACATGGAGAGTCTAAAAATCCTTTTGTACGAGGAACTACATTCTTCTGCCATTACTTCACATCTGCAGCTGACGTCAGAACAGCAGAAACCATTGCTACATCACAAACATCACTTTAGAGCTACTGTCTAAAGTGACGACAAAACAGGTGATTTTGCTCACATTTTAAGATTATAAGGCTGAACGGCATGAAAGGCCATCAGTCTACAGAGATTTCCCAGTATTTCTCTATTGCAATCAGGACTTCACAATAATTATCCCCGAAAAAGCCAAAGCAGCGCCAACACGATAAGGAAACAAGCTAAAGCTGTAGTTAGAAATTACGCAGTTTTTCCTCTTCCAAGGGCTTATTATGCTGTCTCTGTCGCCATCTTGTGGATGAACATCGCCAACCGTCTTTGCTCAATGACAGGCCAATGGCCGCCTACGTGCTGTCTCTCCGAAATTACAAATATTTAAAATAGGCACTATCCTTATAAATAAACTGCATAGTTGCAATCTAAACAACTACATTCTCAACTAAAAAAAGCCTCAAAAGTACATTATGTTGTCCAACAGCAGCAACATTTGTCAAACTGTAGAGTGTCCTCTGCTTTTAGCTGTACGTGGGCGGAGTAAGAGGCGTAAGGGTGTAAGGGTAAAGGGTGAAGAGGCTGGACAAGTGCTGTTATTTGCAGAATAATCGCACGGCTATCAGCCAATCAGATTCAAGAACCAGACAGAACTGTTGTATAAATTGCAATATATAACGCAATATGATCCAATTGTAATATGATAGTGACGTGTTTCAAAAGACTTATTTACTTGTGTTCTTCAGAATTTTTTAATCTCTTCCAAATATGTTCATGTGTTCATATAACAAGTCCACAAAAACTGAAAATATAAATGCATAAAAGCCTCTGCAGTGGCATTTAATGCATTTTAAATGTCAAAATATGAAGCAATAGATATATTGTTGAAAATACTGACAAGTCTTGACCTCGAGACCACTTGGTTAAAAATAATTGAAAGAGTGGCTCAGAAAAGTGAAGCTAGTTTCTGAGAAAAGCCCTGACACTATTTGTTCGCTGATCCCACTTGGTTTGTTATTTTGTATCTAGTGCAGAGTCAGACATTTTTAAGTGATACTTAAGAGTCCAAAAACCTTTTGTGAGGCCAGTAAACTAATCTACTTTAGGAATAACTGCTGATATACGTAAAGCTTCAATGACCAACAACATAATTTAACATTAACATACATGTAAAATGTAAGGCTGAAATGTATGTTATATATGCCTCTCTAGTTCATCTAATAATCATTAGAATGCAGTTTTGTGTGTTTATGTTTTTAACAATAGGTTTACAAACACCCACCCACATACACACACACAGACAGACACACAGGCACACACAATATGCTACTCTGCAATACCAATCAACACTTATCTCTAAAGTCCTCTCAGAAATATGCTGTGTGTTCTTTAAAATCTTCTCTTTAAAAAAACATTTCTCATTTGAATGGTTCATTTATTTGCAAACTGCACACTGGTGACAGTGCTTCTCCCACAGTCCACTTTAACGCTGATGAATTCATTATTAAACTAAGCCTGTGTATACACTCTCCTCTCAATCGGAATAAAGCACCGCAAACATTACCATAAATTTACATGCATGCTGTAGGATAACAGCAACTGTTTATTTGTTCTGCATTAAGGCGAAAAAACGAATTAGGAGGGGAAAAGGAAAAAGCTTTGAAGAATTTTGCCGTAAAAAAAGATGAAGGTCACGGAGGTAAATTCATAAACAGGGATTTCTGTTTTTTAAGTGTACGTGGCACAAAAGAAAGAACCCATTGATTTTGCACCGCTGTGTCTTTTGTATTTGCTTTTATTTTATGTTTCTCATTGGCCTGAGGTATTTGTTGTAACAAAAACTGTGGGAGAGCACTCCAGAGCCTGCACCAGCTCCGTTCCTGTGGCGTTTTACAGTTTAATTACCGTCTGTGGTGGGAAGACTGAAAGAATTCATGGCAGTTCAGTCTGCCTTTCTTTCCCATGTTCTCAACCCTGCAATCAAACTCGCCTGCTCTACAAATACCACATACCAGACCTTCTGCAACACAACATCCACCATATACACGCTGAAAGGCCAATGCATTGTCATTATTGTTGCTGGCGAATAAAAATAGGTAACCAAGGCATTAGCTTTTAGCTGCCTTCCTTTACCACAGGCACTATTAATGACAGCTCAGCTATTGAGTGGAAAGCTGAATAGTTCAAAGTAAGATGACTTTCTGACTCGCATTCATTCATTGCAAAGATTTCATCTGTCGTCTCTGACTAAGCAATACATCGCAGGCTCTCCCAGCCGCTCTAACATGGAGAATAGCATCCGCGTTTAATAGATTTGCGAGGTTATAAATCCCAGAGACCAAATCAAAATGTTCAACTGCCGACCAGAGTCTGCTGGAGTGGGAATCAATGACTTGTGGAAAATGAAACTTTGAGGAAACATTCAGGCTTCGAGGTTCATTTACGGTTAAAGGAGAATGACATTTCTCCTTTTTTTTTCGTGCCATTTGTTTCGTTCGCTAGCTCGCTTAATTTACGTAGGAGCAAGTTGGCCACCTGCTTGAGTGTTCAGAGAGCTGCTGACTGAGAGCATCAGAAGAACAGGACCAGAAAACTGTCATGATTAATTTCCAGACCCTATTCGGCTTAGTAGGGGAGCGCTGTAACCTTTCCATCAGAATCCACGGCAATTCCCACAATAATGTAATCATCATTTAATCATGTCACAGCACCCCATGACACGGAAACTGCTCACCAGAGTTTTGTGCAATACTTCAATTAAATTAAGTCAAATGTGTGTAAAAGTAGTGATAGAATGATAGATTATATGAATTAAATATAGTTGGATGAAATATGCATACAGACAGACAGAGAGACAGAGGATATTTTATTAAATTAGTGGTATATATTTTTTAAAATATCTATTCATATATAAGCCTATGTGATTCATCAAATGTCTGTGCGAGCATGTATGCTGCAAATATAATCTCCCTACAAGGATAAATAAACTAAACTTGAACTATTTCAATCTTCCTGTGTGAAACTCCCCATTCAATTTTAATGACAACCTGAATTGAAACCTTCCGATTTTTATTCTGCACAACCCTGCTGCTAATAATAACAATGCACATACAAACATCTGTGCACAGCAAAACATACAGTGATTAATACAAGGCCAGAAATGTGCAGACTAACAATTCTAATTAACAGGTTTGATTATTTCAATTATGTCATTTGCCAACCAGGGCATGAAGTGAAGCGTTCAGTCATGCAATCTCCTTATACCTGTACAGTAAAGCTGTAAAAAGAAAAGTTTCACAGAAACATACAGTAAACTCGACACCACTAACAACCGTAAAGATGCCTGACCTTTGATGCTCATATTCACAATAAGATTTTTCACCCTTCTCAATTAAACTCCACAGTCTTGACACTGTGGCTCGGGTGTATATTAGATACCATTTGGTCAGAAGTCCTGATTTTCCAATGCAAGTCGTGTGACCCCAACACACTGCTAATGTGTGAAAGTCAATTGAATATTGAGCTGGCAATTGCTGACAACAGTAGCTAACTAGAACCATGTGCATTCAGTCATTAAGTTGCATTTATGATGTCCAGATGAACTCAAACCCTGAACAACCCTGAACAACTACAACACAAAGCCAATACAACTGACAACAGAAGTTGCTTTCACCTAAACCTCCACAAAGATGTATTCACACAACTTGCCATATTGGAACAAGCAATACCTTTGTATTGTGAAATGCATTGTATGAAGAGGATTTCTGAAATGATATGTTTATTGTGTGATTAGCCGATCTATTTTTGTCAGTTTGAGTCTTTTTGGTAGTTTAGTAGTTAGGTAGTTTGTGATAGATTGCAATTACCTTATCAAAAGAGTAATCAGCCAATCACAGCGATGAGGGAGCATGTTGGATGAGCGTTAGCACACTGATATGGTAATAAGCAAATTAAATACAATGCACAAGCTATAAAAAAAAAACGATGTTTAAAATAAACAAAATACAGGTTAAAAAAATCTAGTAATAAAAAAATTAAATACACCAGGCAAGACAAGGAAAGTGTATTTATAAAGCACATTTCATACACAATGGTAATACAAAGTGCTTTACATGAACAAGAATAAAAGAAACATAAAATACAAGTATAAGAAATAAAAATAACATAGAAGAAAAACATATGAATTTATGTATCTTTGTAAATTAAACAAAAATGTTTTACAAATAATTATTCTAATGTGTTGACAGCCATTTATCTGTAATTATTTAAGATATTTACTACCAATGTTGGAGTGAAACCCATTTTTTCAGAGCAGTGTTAAGGTATTTGATCTCATAATTCATGATATTTTGTTTTATTTAGCATTGTACGGCAAAATATTTCTAGTGAAAGCTCAAAAAGATACGTCTCTGCTATAATGCTTGTGTATTAACAGCAAACCCACACAAATGTGCTCGACATTCCCCAAGGGTCTGCCCATTCAGTGAGCCCATCATGCTTTGCACAGCACTGCCTGACAATGATCAATGCATCTGCTCTATTATGATGGATTAATGCTGTGGTTATTATGTGTGCGCAGACACACACACACACGCACACACAAACATGTGACTCTCCAACAGATAGAAGAAAAAATAGGTAAACAGTGAGATGAATTTCATAGTCGTATGATATAAAATAAAAAATATATATATTTTCAAATATATTTTAAAAATGCAAAATGAAATATATTTATAAATGTATATGTGTTTATATATATATATATATATATATATATATATATATATATATATATATATATATATATATGTAAATAAATATACTTAGTATTTTTGTATATTTTTGAAAATACATCAACAAAACAAATGCTCCTCTCGACACATTGGGGAAATGCTTCTTGACTGCCACTGTAACAGACAAAAATCTCATATTTAAATTTACTGTACATCATTTGTACACATTTTCTGGAGCCTGAAATACATTTTCGATATATCTTTTGGCATATGAAAGCTGAAATTAACATTTTAAAGATATATTTTATTGTGCCTCACAGGTACACAATAATTAGCATATATTTAAAATATACTTTAGCCAGAAACAAATATAAATCTATTTATAAGATATGTTTTTACCATTTGGGGACAGAGAAGGGAAGGAGGAGGGAAGGGGTACCAAATTCAGCTGAAAAACTACAGCCAATCAAATGTGGCCAGAAACCAGTAGACAGGAAGATGCTCCTTCAATTTAACTTGCGTTAATAATGCATCAATTCTTCTGAGCTCAGCCTGTCTTTGTCTCAATAGAGCTCTATTCTCTCTCTCTCACTCACTGACACACACACACACACACACGCAGACGCACACACACGAGTGTCGTTCTGAATCTCTGAATCTTAAGGTCCAGATCATCTTTTCAGTTCTCCTCCACACATTGGTTCCTATATTTATTCTCTCTCTGAGGAAAGCATCCGTGTTAGTGTCTTGTGTTGGAAAGAGTAGGCAGTGTCAACACACCTCATGGCTGCCAACACCTTTCTGCTTTCTCACAGCTTACTGTACACTGGCTGGTGGAGGGGGGTGTTTGTGTTCATATATAATGGGAAAATCAGGTAAACTGGAACATGTTTTGCTACTGAGATAAATAAATAAAATGTGCAGTTACTGTATCCTGACTTAACCCTACTGTAAATGTACTATTTACATTTGTGTAGATATTATGTAGATATTGGGTTTTTTTTTTATTAATTGAACAAGACTAAAAGTCTAAAAACATATAAATGTTATATATCCATAACATTTGCGTGGTTTATTAACAATGCTTTCTAGCACTTGACAATCTCGTCACCACATGCTACGATTGTATGTAAATGAACAAGAAAATCATACAGGTTTGTAATGACATGAGTTTGAATAAATGAACTGGCTCTCTAGACGCACATGACTTATAAAAACATGCTGCACTAATGCTGTATTATACTTCATGCTTTGCTCCAAACAGTTAGTCACTCAATCTCTTTTTCATTTGGCCAAAATGAAAGCGCGAGCATGGTGTGGCACGCTAGGCTAACCCGGCACAATCCTGTGTTATAGGATCATGGAGGAGTAATAGAGTTTAAAAGGCTAATAAATAAAAAAGCGACACCGAATCTGAGTAGAAGCGGCTGCTGAATTTCAATCCTCAACTTTAGAAGTCCTTCTCATTTTTTTTCTCAAGATCAGGCTTCACGACTCACGAAAGGGAACATTTTTATATCTACCGTGCGATTTATTAGCCAAAATAAGTGTAGTAAGTGCCTAAACACTGATAACGGTAGTAAATATAATACAGGTATCTCCCATTAATCTCCTTTATTTGAATATATTTTCAAGTTTGGAGCAAGTAAATTCTGTGTGTAGTGTAAAGTGTTTTCAATGACCAGAAAAGTGCTAGATAAATGTAAATAAATATTAGTATTAATTGCAGCATAAGCTTATTCTAAAAACATAGCCCACCCTATATACATTTCTGGAGATCCCGAATTCTGTAGCCAGAGTACGGCTGCATTTCATCGTTAAAACAAACGCTACGGGATGGTATGATTCCGTTCCTTTTTGCTCTTACCTCCGTATGGACGGCTTTTCCACTGTTACCAGTTTGTCCAGTGGCTCGCTGCATACGTCGGCGGACTTGTGACGTGGAGCGGAGTTGACCGAGACGACGGGGTTCGAGTCCGGCGAAGAACAGTTCCAGAAAGCGGGTAAGACAAAAATAAAAGGCAAAAAATAAAAGAAACAAGTAAATAACAGGGTGAGAATGAGGTAAATTCTGAAAACGTGGTAAAAATCAGGTTGCCGCAAGGGCTTTTCTTATTCTGGATTGCTTTTGAAAACAGTCAGTTGGATTTAGGGAAGTGGGTGGCCGGTGTTCTGTCCATTTGTCCTACCTTGTCAGAATGTCCTACCTCCCATTCAAAAATATACCCATCAGATTTTGCTACCAGTGTAAATTTTAATGTGGAGTAGTGTGATATTAAGTTGTAATATCACCCTAACCTACCTAATCCCTAACCCCAACCTCAGAACCATTCAAATACATTCGCGAAAACAAAAACTGTAAAAAAAGTACCTCCTGGAATGTATTTGGCGCTCTCCAGAAATGTATATAGTGCTACGGTTTTAGAATGAGCCTGGATTAATTGTTGTTAAGCAAGCCACAACACAACAATATCAGCCCAACAGAAATGTAAAAACATTTCACAACACAAAATAAATCAAGCCACAACACAAAGGAAATGCACCTGAGCACTAGAGGGCAGTTGGTCTGTAGAAATTTGAAATTTTGTATATTGTAGCTTGATTTTGTTGTGTTGTTGAAATTGAAATTTCATTTTCAATTTCTCTGTGTTATGCACTACTAGGCCACTCTAGTTGTACCCTTATAACAATGAACAAAGAAATCCCCTGGGACTCTAGTATTTGGGTGTTAGTATCAGTATGTTAGTCTTAGATTTAGCTTAGATTTCTTAGATATGTTTCAGCCTCTATTTAGATCTTCTGTCCAATTAAATGCTCTCTAGAATATTTTTAATGGCTTTTGTGTGGTTTATCAGCCATGTAAGTGTAGAAAGTGGCAGAGCAACGGCGCATGTGTTTCTGATGTGTGACATTGAACTCTGGTTCATGATGCCCACTGGGACCACAAGGACCCCCATTTGCTCATTAGCAGCTCTGGCACTAATGGAGGCCCTGAACGGCCACACATCCACGTACCCTTTTGCTCCCTTTCTCTTGTTGCACGCACACACTTTTCACACATTGTTTATCCACGAGTGCTTTTCCAGCTCGCCCACCCTCACGCCAGCTCCTGCGGTCAGCACAGTGAGGACAGGAAACATCATTATTCCCCAAACTCGAAATGTCACAGCGGAGTCCGTCACATGTGGATTAATTGCAACTAGAATATGAATGTGTTTACAGTGCATAGCTTTGCCGCACATAATGAGAAACTCACATTTCGCATCCTGGCTCAATGATACTGCCGTTAATTAGGGAAAATAGAAAAACACAAATGCTAAGTTTAGAATGCGCTGTCAGTCGCTGTGTTTTAGTAATGTGTAAACAAAATGCTTAAACAGAGCTTTCGGTTTATTTCTGGCTCTAGGCATTTGGAAGTAAATATATTATGTGTATACCTAGGCCATGTACGTACTTCAGGTAATTGTGCTTGTCAATTCACCCATTTAGTGTTTTAAGTGAGAGTTAATTACATTTAATTTGCTCATAATTAAGATATTTTTTTTAGCATAATGTTAGAACAAGTTCAGTAGAATTTTAGCTAAAACCACGGTATTCGTGATTCATAAAAAATGCAAGTCAGGCAAAACAAAATTAGTAACTGCAGCTCCAATTAATCCATTCTGGAGAATGAGCCCTACTGCTGTTTTGAACTGAATGTGACGCATTCAGTGTGTGATAAAAATCTGCAAAATAAAAACTGGCAGCTGTGGTTACCAAAATTTTACCATTAAAATATGGTAGAAATAATTCATAAAATTCAATAAACTAATGTATTCCATTAATCTACATCTACATAGTACAGTGGATGGACAATAAGCGTAAACAAAAACATTAAAAGCAGGTGAAGATGAGAAAGTCACATGATGAAACAAAGGTCATAACAAACAGCTTTTCCGCAAGCAGAGAAACATATTAATATGCAGAAGGTGCTCAGTAGCACTCACACAACTACTAAAACACCATCATGGTAACACACATGATACCAACGAAACATTATTTATCAACATTAGATGTAGCAAAACTCTATTGTACATAAGTGATACAAAACTAAAAAGAATCTTAATAATGTCAAACAAAAAACATTAAGTGGAGTGTCAAGCAGGGAGTTCTGAGAAATTAAATTTAAGGTTATTTGCCATATTTTAAGGAAACCTGCTGTTAAGAGTGCAAATTAACAGATTTGGATGGATATTTTTTTTTTCACTGTGCTGTGAAACAAATGAGAGAAGAGATTTATGTTGTATATTTTCAGCTATATCTTTGACTATGAAAGTAAGTGTTGTTATCAAATGTAATGTTACAACTTCTGTTAACTAGGTATTATATACATAGCCTAAACAATGACAGTGCAACGTTTGTAAATATAATATAGATATCTCCCATTAATCTTACTTACATCAACAGGTGTGGCACATATTAGTGTAATTATGTGCTGTGCCATGATCATTTCTGAATATGTTCTTCATGTTTTGACAAGAACAAGAATAGTGTTCAGTAGAGCGGTGGCAAAAAAAATAATTGTTTGAGAAATCGATTCTGCATCAATACTGAAATTTTCAAAATTCATTGCTATTCCCGGGCGGCATGGTGGCGCAGTGGGTAGCGCTGTCACCTCACAGCAAGAAGGTCGCTGGTTCGAGCCTCAGCTGGGCCAGTTGGCATTTCTGTGTGGAGTTTGCATGTTCTCCCCATTTTCGCATGGGTTTCTTCCAGGTGCTCCGGTTTCCCCCACAAGTCCAAAGACATGTGGTATACGTAATTGGGTAAGCTAAATTGTCCGTAGTGTATGTGTGTGGATGAGAGTGTATGGGTGTTTCCCAGTGATGGGTTGCAGCTGGAAGGGCATCCGCTGCGTAAAACATATGCTGGATAAGTTGGTAGTTGATTCCGCTGTGGCGACCCCTGATTAATAAAGGGACTAAGCCGAAAAGAAAATTAATGAATGAGTCGCTATTCCCTCTTAAATCAATTCTGGGTTTAGTTTTTAACAGCATATGGTGCTGTATACCTTACAAACAACCATACTCTGGCTGCATCTACTTCTTTACAAATATGACTTAAAATAATAATTAATGAAGTAAGGAAAGGTTTGAGTGAATTACAAGAGTGCTCATACTCGTGTACAGTATGGTTAAAAATGATCTGCAGTAAAAAAAAAAAAATCATTGGATTCGATTCAAGAGAAAATAGTGATGCATTTTGAAAATCTCAGAATCTATGCAGAATTGATTTCTCAAAAGAATTTTTGCCACAGCTCTAAATGACATTACTTTTTTGGGGTGTAAAGGCCAATTTATAGTTTTGCATTGAGTGATTGCCGTGTAGCTGACGCTGTCCTGAGCATGTATACTAACTTTTGTGTTGCTGTGCAATAACATTTACGAAATGATAGTTGGTGGTGGGGTTTCTATGTTACACCGTGTTGACTTTCTCAGGCATTTTTTACTTTGTTGGAAATGCTACGATGCTGACCAATCACAACCAATCATTTAGTTACATAATTGGAAAGCCCAAAGATGCTTAATAAGCACCACCTATCAAACTTCAGTCACACATTGTGGAATGTAAATGCTGTCATAACTCTTGAAACTATATTCTGTGCACATGGTCTTAATGTAATCACTGACACTGTATGCAGTATACAAGCTGAACACTGTAAAACATGCAAATCCTTACAGTCTGTCACTATAAAAAGTAATTCCCTTTGGAGTTACTATATTAAGCCTGCCAAATCATGTTTGAACCTTCGGAGCAGTTTAACAGCTGCAGTATTACCCTGTGAATGAGGTGGGCAGAGCAATAGTTGCTGAAAAAAAGATGGAAAAAGAAGGCTGATAGAGTGGATGTGTTGAAAAGAGTTCGATACAGTATCATACTGAGCAATGTTCCAGCCAGGAATATGAGGTGAACAATTCTCTCCAAATGGCAGCAGAGGTTGACACAGATGTGTGGGGGGATTGTAGCAGGCAGGCAGCCAGCCGGGAAAAAGGTGAATAACAGAGCTAAATGTCACTCATTTCCTGGCACTTTTAAAGTCCCATATGCTCACCGTAAAAGACGGACTATCAGCGGAAGGGAATAATCAGTCGCTTCCGATACCGAAAACCCGCTATGTGACCTAGACTGAAACAATTGTTAGTCAAGACATGTAGGGTTGCGGTCTAGACCTCTTATCTGTCGTCTTTTTGCTAGGCATTCACATAAAAATAACATATTTCGTTTACATAATATATATATATATTTTCTTGTCTAAAGTAAGTCGTGGCGGATGATAAGGCAAATATTATGTGAATTGCAGAAAATATGGTTCAGGTTTGGAGGAAATCGAATAAATTTGTATTTCAGCGGTTTAGACAGATTCGATCTCTTTGTTTTTTTTTTTCTCATAATAAAATGAAAACAGAAGTCAGACATAAAGACTGAAAAGAAGAAATGAAGTTGCAAACACAAGAAAAGTCATATTGGGAGATGAAAAATCAAAACAATATAATATTAAATAATATACCAATTTAAAGTCATATTTTGAGGTATAAAGTCATACTTACAGATATAAATTCACATTAGGAAATACTGTGATATATAAAATCATATTGTGTTGTATACTGCAAAGTCAGTTCACATGCTAGGAAAAACTGTGAGAAATAAAGAGACATTTATGAGGTATAAAGTCACATTTTGAGATGTAAATTTACATTCTGACATTAAAACAGACTCATATATATATATATATATATATAT
>CAIGQV010018202.1:11534245-11566084 GCA_903798115.1 Danio jaintianensis
GGGTCAGTTGGCGTTTCTGTGTGGAGTTTGCATGTTCTCCCCGTGTTCGCGTGGGTTTCCTCCGGGTGCTCCGGTTTCCCCCACAAGTCCAAAAACATGTGGTATAGGTGAATTGGGTAGGCTAAATTGTCCGTAGTGTATGTGTGTGAATGAGTGTGTGTGGATGTTTCCCAGTGATGGGTTGCGGCTGGAAGGGCATCCGCTGCGTAAAACATATGCTGGATAAGTTGGCGGTTCATTCCGCTGTGGCGACCCCGGATTAATAAAGGGACTAAGCCGAAAAGAAAATGAATGAATGAATGAATAAATAAAGGTGACACGGTGGCTCAGTGGTTAGCACTATCACCTCACAGCAAGAAGGTCGCTGGTTCGCACCCCGTCTGTGTCAGTTGCATTTCTGTGTGGAGTTTGCATGTTCTCCCCATGTTCTCAAGGGTTTCCTCCAGGTGCTCCGGTTTCCCCCAGAGTCCAAAGACATGCGGTACCGGTGAACTGAATAAAATAAATTGGCCATAGTGTATTGTATGTGTGTGGATGAGTGTGTATGTGTTTCCCAGTACTGGGTTGCAACTGGAAGGGCATCCGCTGTGTAAAACATATGCTGGATAAGTTGGCGGTGCATTCCGCTGTGGCGACCCCTGATGAATAAAGGGACTAAGCCGAAGGAAAATTAATGAATGAATGACATTAAAAAACTTTGCTAAATATGAATTAACTTAACAGGGAAAATAAGTCCTGTTATGAGATATATGGTCACATTTTGAGAATTTAAATTGTGAATTATAAACTTACTTCAGGAAATATTAAATTATATTGTAAGATATAAAAAGTCACATGCTGAGACAAAGTCACAACATGATATTACATGACAAAATATGTTTATGAGAACTTTCCTCATTTTGCAAGATATAAATTCACTCATGGGAAACATGAAATCACATTTTAGGAAATCAAGTATGAAGTAATTGAGATAAAAAGTAATATAAAAATCTACATTGTAAAATATAAAAGAAATATTGTGAACCATTAAGCCACAATTATAATATATATAATATAGTCACAACGTGGAATATAATTTCAAAGCCAAATGGTGACACTGTGTTTAACAAATGTGTTGCAAGAAATGTAGCCACAATTCTGAGGCAGAAAAATGTGCAGGCAATAATACTGCTTAATATCAATTTGCCACATTCAAAAGGTCAATCATCCTATCACAGTGAACAAAAAAAAATCCAGAAAAGGACCAGCAAATTGCATGGCAAACAATTTCAATTTGTCTTTTTAAAAGAAAAGCACAGCAATTTCAGCAGCTGGGCAAAGGTCCACACTATAACACTGTAATTATATGCCGTAATGTGTTGTGTATGAGACAGCCACAGGTAATCACTCTACACACACACACACACACACACACACACACACACACACATATGTTACGCTAAGAACTGCTTAGAAACAACCATTTAAAAAAAGTATTTCTGCACACAGGAGTGACTTAAGGATGAAAATCTGAAAAAAATAAAAACACACAGACACAAATTACTAATGTAACAACAGTATAAGCTCAATAATTGACTCCCGGACTGCTGAATTATTGAAAATTAATGCACACCTGAGGTGTAATGGCCACTTTCAAAAAACATTTAATTTGCTAAAAGCGGTTTATGCTGATGCTTTGGTCTAAAGGGGCACCTCCTTTGACCCCATTCATTTATTTACAGAGCTTTCATGGCCCATTATCACAGGTGCATGCTGGGCTATGCTGCTCATGGTGGTTTAGGGACCAAACATTGCCAAGAAATGCTCAACATCGCTATTAGCCTTCCTAATCCATGCCACCTCTGCTGTATATTGCGCAAATGCCTCACAATGTGTGCACGGGTGATTCTGAGTATAAATGGGAAAGCGAGAGCAATGCACTGGCAATTAACCTCTCGGCACAATTACACACAAATAGAGCTAATATTATTTAAGCGAATGGACTTGGAGGTGTGCACATACAGGATTAATTCTTTGTTGATAAAATATAATTCTCACTGTAATTCTCCATTTATTTTACATAACACACATACCACAAAGAAGGCCCCTCTAGCATTTCCATATATGTAATGAAGAGTGAATAAACGTGGTTTATTTTTGGGATGTGGTGCACCTGGGTGAGACTGTGAATGTGTCTTTTTGTGTGTGTTGGAGGAAGGTTTTACAGTTCTACCATTTAGAGTTTGTACGCTACAGTAGCTTACCCAGTGCAGTCAGCTGAGTTCTGGTTAATTAAGACAATGCAGGGCAGCTTCCGTGTTGGCTGGTGAAAATGTGTCTCCAATTAGAACAGCTGAAATGCCAGCTGCAGAGAGACAGAGCTAATGGATCTTGCATCCATGCATACACATGCGTATGAGCATACAGCTACTGAATATAAATACACACAAAGACATGCATGCTTGTCTAGCAATTTCTCAGTTTAAACTGAAAACATGCGTGAACAGGAGAGTCACAGTTACTTAGATCAATTTCAATGTACTGTACACACATTTTTAATGTAAAAAAACTCAATATATTTTGTTATAATAATAATAATAATAATAATAAGTGTTGTTGTTGCTGTTATTATTGTTATTGGTGTTATTATTATTATTTTATTATTACTATTATTATTGATTCATAATAAATGAAAATAAAATTGCTTGAATATTGCAAGCAAAATCCTAGTCAATCCTAGTAATTGCCATCTAAGGTCATGAGTTAAATTTCCATGAATGCAAGTAATAACACATATAGCATTTGAACAGCCTAGATAAAACCATCTGCCAGGTCCATAAATGTCATTTCCACAGTAAGTTCATTCCTTTACATACGCTTTTGCTTGTTCAGAGGGACACGTCTATTACGCTCTATACATACTGCAAATCGAAAAATCTATGTAACTTGAAAGCAAAAAAGACGGCAGTCATTCTACACACGCTTTTTTTACTACAAAACATTAATGAACACTCAAAGAATCTTCTGCTTAGCTTGTTTCCTCGCAGATCTAGGGATGTTGTGCTTTTTGGTGAATGTTAGTATTTGTAACTGTGCACGATCTGTTTAAAATGTGCAAAAGAGAGAGAAACTGATGGACCAAGAGAGAAAAAGGGGCGGAGTGTTGCATATCCATCCATTCAGAGATAGAGGACGCTGTCAGGGAGCGCAGCATGCTGAAATTACACCTCGTTTGGGGTGCTGTAATCTCAGCCACAGACAAAACACCCACAGACTGCCCACAGTTTGCATAGACTAATGCATATAATGCACAGAAAAAGCAACAGCTGGTTTGCCAGGTTAAATCTGTCAATCAGTTCTCTTGCTTATCTCTTGTAAGGATGCATCCAGTGTATTAAAAGTGACAGCAAAGGCTTTTCATAATCTTAGAAAAATATCTATATCTAATAAAACCTGATTGAAGACTTGAACATTACAAAAAATGCTATTATCATGTATAATTTTGCTATATTGACACCAAACATTTGAATGGTGTATGCGGTCTTGGTATTTACTGTATTGTGGGGACCAAATGATTCCACAAGTATAGAAATACCAGTAATTTTTTACTTTTTTTGTCTCCGTGAGGAAAAGGTCTCAAAAATCAAACAGAATAAAGTACTGTATTTTGAAAATGTAAAACTACAGAATGTTTTCTGTGAGAGTTGGTTTAGGGTTGGGATAAGAATATAAAGTACAGTCTGTACAGTATAACATTTACATTTTACATTTATATTTATGTATTTAGCAGACGTTTTATCCAAAGCGACTTACACCCGTGAACACACACCCAGGGAGCAGTTAGGGTTAGCAGTTAGGGCCTTGCTCAAGGGAATCACCTCAGCCGTGGTATTGAGGTGGATATTCCCACCAACAATCCCTGCTGGTACTGGGACTGGAACATGCGACCTTTGCATCACAAGTTCAGCTCTCTAACCATTAAGCCACGGGTGCCCAGCCATCAAAAGGAACAATCTGAACTTTTACATTTTCAAAATACTTCATTCTGTCTAGGAAGTCCCAATAAAACATAAAACCCAGTGTGTGTGTGTGTGTGCGCGCATGCGTGCGTGTGTGTGTGTGCGTGTGTGCACTTGTTTTTATATCATGGGACTTAAACCTGAACACAGACACATGGGACTTAAACCTACACTCAGACTCATGGGGACTTGTGTCACCATGGGGACCAAAATTAAGGTCCCCTTGGGAAAACATGCTTATAAAATCAAGTATTTTCAAGCAGAAGTCCCCACCCAGATATAGAATCAAGTCTGTGTGTAAATTTAATTGAAAACTGTTCTTTTGAACTATATATATTCATCAAAGAGTTTTTGCTATAGTCTCAGCCACAGACAAAACTATATTTACACATAACTGTTCAAAGGCTTGGGCTATTTATCTTAGAATGTTTAAAAAATGTAATACTGTAGATGCATTAAATAGGTCAAGGCAGTAAAGATACAAAAGTTTTATATAAATAATGTTCTTTTGAACACAAACTTGAAACGTTATATATATATATATATATATATATATATATATATATATATAAATAAAACATACTAACTGAACATAGCTATGTGTGTACTTGTATGTATTGATTCTGTTTTGTTTATGCTGTTTCTTTCTATTCCTCAAAGATTTGATGTAGACACAAAAATTACAATAACTGGCTGAAGTCGCCAAGTTGAATCTGACTGGCTAACTGTGATTGGTTGCTTCACATGTCAGCCAGTTCTCTAGCTGTTTAAATAGTAAGCAGGGCTTTGTGACTGTATGCTAAAATGAGAACAAAAGTCAAACGTTTGACTACTAGAAATGCAGATTTCGACCTATACGACACTCACAGCGCATCATTTCCTCACAACACATTAACAATTCAACCCCGCATTATCTTCCTCATTAAAAAGAAAGTCTCACCAATACTCTATGTAAATAGGAGGGTGAAAAAAGAAGACAGCGAATGTGGAAGTCACAGCGTGGAGTCACATTATTTATGATTCCGGTGAAGCGGAGCAGCATAGCAGACCTGTCCGCCCTGATTCTTTCGCCCGCTGAGATGCAGACATGATGCAGTCTCATATTTCTGAATCTGTCAGCATCAGCGGGTCCCCAGGGGCCCACAGGGGGCCCCGAACAGACTCACTCTGCACCTAAATATAACATGCAGCTCCGCTTGATTAGCGATGTGTCTTTCTGACACGTATTTACGTTCATCTGCCTCATGCCAGCAAGGGGGCGCGCCTATTGTGAGAGAAAGATTGTAAAAAATGAACTTCAAAAATGGAAATTATCGATCTCCGCTTCTTTTATTACCTCAGACCACCTCTGTGGAGAAGCTCACACAATTAAAATAAATTACAGCGGACTGCGCGAGTGCCTGTCATCGTCGTTCTCTGCTTGACTGCTGAACACACATAAAATCATCTTTACTTTATCTCTCCTTACCTAAACAAGGACACGGCCGACCTCCCTGCGCAGCGGCTTTGTAAAATAACTAAGGTCACGCAGCCTATTAAAGGCCTTTTTTCATTCGTTTCTAGTGATGTGGGGAAATTGGCTCTGAGTGGTTTCTGGACTCAGGTGATCATAAGTACCAAGGGTCGTTTTTCTTTCCCTCCTCTTCTCTTTGACAGCTACAACAGCTAGTTGAACAGCACAGTGTAGGCTGAAATAATGAGCGATTATTATCTTTTCTTTTCTTTCTTTACTTTTTTTTGTGGTTATCTTATGAGTTGTATTATGATCCCATCTGCCCTTTGCACATAAATTTTCTTTCTTTTTAAAATCTGTTAATAGAAATGCATTAATGTATGTGTTTTCGTTATGTCAACATCGCAACTGTTCCATGAGGTGAAATAAAACAGCTTTTAACAGGCTACGGACATGTTTATATGAATTTGGAGTCTGTCTCATCATACATTCCTTTATGTATATTGTTTTCATTCACAAAGACAAAAACAAAACTGAGTGCACCTTTAAACATGACAAAATGTTTGAAAGCACTACACTCCTGATGTCAGCTGAATACAAATTCAGAATAGGCCAAGTACTACTTAATAAAAACAACAACAAAAAAAACGCTACAACTTTTTGAATGACAAGTTCTGTGATTTTGCTGAAATCAGCAGATTTCTGTGGCACAAACTCTGTGTGGGTTTGTGCATGACTAGATAACATGAGCCGTGTGCAGCTGTTTTATTTAGCAGTCACATCCGGCTAAATCTGGTTCTCTGACCTCTGTGGGCCTGGCACAGCTACAGACTGGCAGGCAAGTGGGCCGATTGTACAGCTGCCCTGAAGCAGAGACACTGACCTGGATGACCTTGGTGAAGCTCCACTTTGACACCCTAAGCCAACACACTGATGCTGCCAATGGAGGTGCCATTCAGAGTGTGAACTCAGGTGCCACTGGGAACAAACAAAAATGAGAGACAGAATGGAAAAGAGACAGACAGAATGAGAGAAACAATGTCTTGGGGATAATTAGCTATTTTGGAGTGCGAACCCAGAGGAGGCACATTTTCAAAACAAACCAGGAGCTTTTGGGGCTAATGAGATCTGAAAAGGAAGAGAAGAACAAAGATTTAGTTCAACTTTGGGATTGTGACCCCTAGGGGGTCTAGTATGCCGCTGTAGGGCTCATCAATTATTGTTTGATCATACTTTCTGGTGCAAGAACTGAAATTGTCTAACAGAAAATACAAAAGTTTAAAAAAAACTTAAAGTGAAAAAGTAGCAAAAAGTGTGTAATAATATGTTTACAATATGATTATTTTGACAATAAATTAAAATAATTGTCAACGTTTTTATACTAAATATATACTTAGACACATCAAATGTTCCATTACACACACATAGATTGTTATTAAACATTTGACATACTTTGTATTGTATAGAGTGATGGCGATATAGTAAACGTAGAGAATGATTTAAAAGGCTTGTATATTTGTATGGCTTGTGTGTTTTGAAAAAAGGAAATTAATTAAAACAAAGAATTTAATTAAGAAAAATAATAAAATAGAAAGAACATGTATTTATAATAAATATACAGTAGTTAACATTTGGAGTGGATAAAAATAAAGTTCATCAGCTGCCGTAAGACAATAACTGGTATTGTCCAAATACACATTTTAGTTTTAGGTGAAATTTATTAAAGGTTTTCCCTCAATCCATCTTAAATGTTGAGTGTTGGCTAATTCCTAAATATAGGCAACCTATAAAAACTGGATCTTAAAAGAAAAATTCTAAATAAATATGTGACTTTTTTGTCACAAATGCAATCCAAATCCCTTCTATGCTTTATTCCATGTCTTCTACAGCCAGAAAACATAAGGGGGGGGGGGGGGGTCAATTAATTCCCCGATTCAGTTCACTGATTCAGTTGTACTTAACAGTCCACTGGAGTGGAAAAGTATCAGGGAACACCTTTAAATATCCTTACATAAAGACACTGTGTGATGTCAGTAGGCTTGAACTACGACATAGCCCATCCATAGCCCACACTTTTATGTTGCTTTTCCTGATCCTTTTGTGGCATAAAAGCTTGAAACCCTGTCAAGAAAATGTCAGTGATGCCTTAAAGATTGTCTAGGCAAGACTAAAATAAAACAAAAAATTTTATTAAATTAAAAAATGAAATACATCTCACCGTAAAGGGGACAAATTAGGTCCCTTTTCATAAGATGAAAAATACATCTCTGGAGTTCCCAGCTTATTAAATTTGCTCCTATTTGGGACTGATCAAAAGCACAAAATTTTTGTGTATGTCCCTTTAATAATAAATGTGTGTTTATGAATTACCACGACAATGAGTGTTTTCGGGATGAATCTAACAAGCTCTGGTCTCTGTGAATACAGTCAGAGACAATGGTAACTTTAGAAACATTGGACAAATTGCATGATAATAACACATTCAGAAAGGACATTTGGAAACATGCTCAAATTAGGAAGTGACACTCGTTTTGGGTATGAAGTTGAATGAAGCATTGGTATTGATGCATCCTTCGGAAACTGACCCTCATTTGTGAAGAAGCCTAGTGTAAAATATATTTGCCTCAAACACTTTGCAGACAATCTCCAACACATTTACTTCTAGACATGAACGTAAACCACAAACCGTCCTCAGTAGCTCAGCTATCAGGAGTCTAAGGAGACTCTTACATTTGCAGGTTCATCCAACAACAGAACATTTGTATTGTTTTTTTTCTGGCACAGACATTGTAAATTTGCTACAGTGAGTAAATACAAATGGCAACTTCTGCAGTGGAACTGTGGGTGGAAACGTGCAGATTAAAAGGTCAGTAATATGTAATATGTATTCTCTCCATTTAGGCAGAGGAATCGATTTTTAAACTAAAAACAAAATTACTGAGTTTTCCCACATTTTTCTGAATTGGTAGATGAACTAGGGACCTTATTATTATGTATTACTTGAATATGGAAAAAGTTAGATCTTCATGATATGTCCCTTTTAAAAAGTTAGTTCACCCAAAAATGAATATACTGTTATTAATTACTCATCCTCATGTTGTTTCAATACCCTGAGACCTTCATTTATCTTCAGAACATAAATAGAGATATTTTAGGTGAAATCTGAGAGCTCTCTGTCCCTCCACAGACATAAACAGTCCTGAGATGTTCAAAGTCTAAAAAAGGAATAAAAAAAAAAAAAACATTGTTTAAAAATTCCCAAGCCAGGCTCACAGGAAATATGTGCCTCAGGCTACATTTTTGAGAACCGAGAAATTTGTACCCCGGGCTACTTCTTCTTGCAGTTTTTACTTTCAAAAGTCCACTAGAGGTCGCCGTGTACATTTTTTTGACAATCTCAGATATGTTTTCACATAGGTGTCATTTCCTGTAAATCCGCCACAGGCCACTGTGTACATTTCTGCCTGTCTCAACGTCCTTCTCGTGTGGGTCTGTAAAAGAGCCCCGGTCAGCTTGTCGTAGTGCATAATATATATGATATTGACTGATACACCCACCCATCCCCTTTCCTAAACCATTTTTAAAAGCAAACTAGAAGAGAAAACCCATCACGGCCTTGTGCTTGTACCACATTATCACACTGTTTTTTTGGTGGTTTTCCTGGTTTCTTGAACTGACCTTAGGCAGACTCGAACCCGGCACTGTTCAGCAGTCAGCAGTCCTGGCCCATAATGTTTATTTTACACACAAAATCCATCCATTATGTAGCCGCGAGCACATATTTCTCAGTTCTCAAAAATGAATCCCTGGACACATTTTCCAAATGAGCCTGAGATTTCATGTGAATTCAGTTAAACTGTAAACATATGATGTTCCAAAATCACTTTTGTGCACGGAAAACTGCAAAAACACCTAACTTATGAAAAAGGAAAGGTTTACTACTGGCAATACAACACTTACACACTGTGCTGCTGACTCTAATGTCAATACACTCTATTGTCCATAATGAACGCAAGCCTTGACCTAATGCAAAAGTCATTTTTACAGTTTTTTTTATTTTTTGTTTTATAGCACAAAAGTGTTCTTGGAGCTTTGTATGATTACAGTTGAACGAAGAGATGAAGCCAAACATCGTGGACTTCGAGGACAACACATACACTTCATTAAAGAAGTACACATAGACATCACCTATATGCTACAAAACTGCAGGTTAACTATGTTTATATATAATAACTTAAATTTGATTGTAAATTTAACTTCATTTGATTATAATGCAATAATGTGCCCCTTTTGTAAAGCTGCTTTGAAACAATAATTATTGTAAAAAGAGCTATACGAATAAACTTGAATTAAATTGAACCACTTCAAGTATTATGGAATGTTTTGTTTTTGGTTTCATTTCTTTTGGGCTTTGAGCATCTCAAAGTTGCTAATATGTGTTCTGAAGATTTAAAAAAAGTCCCAGGAGATTGGTGAGGGTGAGTAATTCACAAGGTAATTTTCATTTTTGGGTGAATTAACCCTTTAAACAAGAATCTTCGCCTGAATTGACATGACTAAAGTATATTATTCAGTTGCAGAGTAATTGAATGGCAAAGGGAACATCTTCTAACACACACCACAATTCTGGAAGACTCGCATCCCTAGTTTCAATTATCACAGGAGCCGTAGAGCGTTAAGTCCCCGCAAGCAAACATGCGTCCAATATAAATGCCATTGGGAGGACAACGAGAGGTTACCACACAAAACACGCATAATTGGATAAACAAATCAATAAGTCAGATGATAATTTGGCAGCACCGAAACTACAGAAGCACATTTATGATGGGTTCAACCCAATGAATCAGTCCTTGTCCCTGTTGCATGCGTTCAAATACCACTTTACAGTAATTCATTACTATAATGATAATGCTGAGGCAGAGGCAGCACTTTACCTCGCTCTAATAGAACTGCTTATGCCATCATATTTCGGCATTAGAGCACATTTATTATAAAAGTCATCTTGAGGATATTTGTCTTGTTTAAAGGGGAAGGGGCAGGATTGATCTTGTTTGCGTAGGTGGAATTAATTTCACATCTCCTCAAAGTGTGTACAGCAGTGAACTGATCTGTTAGTTTAATCAACTGTGAGCTCAAAACGGCAAGTACCACAACAAGAAACTCAATGTCAGAGACGGGATGTTATTATGATTAAGCAAGAGGAATTATAAGAGGATGATACAGAAGATTTGGTTAATTATACGCCAACTTCATTATTAAACTCATAGTTCAAAATGAAGTCTTAAAAGTGCCAATTTAGTCAAAAAATGGCTTTGAGAAAGAAGAATAAAACAGTTGGGCAGTACATTTATTAGGACACTACCAATACAATTAAGTTTAAACTAAATACAAAGAATTATAATATGTCATTGCTAGATTGAACAAAAAGATTTACTCTTTTAATAAAAAAATATGTAATAATCAAATATGTATAATAAATGACAATAGTCATGTATATTTAAAACATGTTTTGTCTTCAAATTTTTGTTTTCATATTTAAATTTGGATTTATTATGTATATAATGTACTTATATTACAGATAAATAATGTCATTTAACAGTTTTATTTCAATTTTTTTTATTTTTTTTATTGAAAAAAATATATACAATATATTTATTGAATTATTTAAATGAATTAATTAAATATGAAATATAGCAATTATGAACAACAAATATATTATTTAACTTATTACAAAAATAAGCTGTATGTATCATGTTCAATTTATATATGTTAATTACATATACAAGTAATATTCATAATAAAAAAAAGCATATTTATAACTGATAATTGTGTGTATGTGAATACTTTTATACTTAATTAATAATTTACTAAATATAATAAAATTAATTATAAAAACCTATTCCATAATAATATGAAATTCAGCTTCATTCATTCCAAAAATCCATACTCAAACTCAGAAGTGTTTGAGCACATCTGCTGCCGAGCTTGTTCTGATCTTAGAAAGATGGAAAGTAATTCTGCAATCAAGTAATTTTGTTCCAGCCAATGTACCAAACAACTCAAGTGCGAGTGATATATTTCAGAAGTAGATGTAAAATTTAACCCAAATAGAAACTGGAAATCGCAAATGTTATCATGAAGCGTGAGGAGACCGGAAACAATTACAGAAACTCAATAGAGAATTAGGCTCAGCGCATCTGTCTTTACTGTTCATATCATCTGTCTGTAAACTATATAAAAGTAATTTCTGTTTACTTCAGCCTCTGTATTGTCTGAGACAACAGTCTTTTAGTAAAAAACATTGGATAAGGAATGACAGGCATTTAAGGGAAAGGCCCTACAGAGATTATGACACAGGCCCATTAAAGTTGTGTACTGCTTCTCTACTAAGTAAATTGGTAAATTGGTTCTGGGTACTCAGTGCCCAATGCAATCATTTCACGTCATATTTTATTATTTAGACATGAATGCGATGTTATTCAGGGAACTTCTGCTAAGTCATATGGGAAACTCAGATAGCACTTAAGAGCATAGCATGTCTTAGCATAAAAGGCAACTGCGGATAAAGACAGAGGGACTTACACAGAATATTAATTCGAATTGAACAATTTTCATGGTATAAAATCCCTTTTCACAGGCATCTCCTCAGACAGCAGCAGAATGTTAAAGAGATATTTCACCCATAAAGGAACTTTTGGTCGTCATTTACTCATCTCCGCGTCATTCCAAAAACTTTATGACTATGTCTTCCATATAACTCAAGATTGTTCAGGCTGGCAGTTCAAGTTTCAAGCCTCAAAACAGAAGCAAATGTACCATATACATATATATTCTATAGCCATTGTCTATATTGGTTCAAAATTGTATATCCTGCAAACATATTGATCATGGGAAAATTGTGACAATACACATTTGTAATATACTGTATAAATGTCAACTTAAACTTAATATGTTTGAATATAATAATATATGTTTGAAATAATAATAATAATAATTTTACAACTTAAGCTAGTTTCATGTTTATAATTTTACATTTTTACTCTACTCAGTAGGCTAATTTAACATTCAGGCTAATGTTGAGCAAAAAATGTGATCTCCGTAATGTAATTCCTCAATTTATTGTTATTGGACCTATCTAACATATTTAGGATGTGTCTGAAGAGTAAGGGAAGCTTTGTGAACATTTAAAATTGTGTGCAAATCAATCCCACATCCTGTTATGGCACTGTTCTATTAAGCATACAAACATTATTACTCTACTATTTTAACATATATTTAGTATGCGAGTACCTTGAAAGCGATAACAAAGTCTACTTCGATAAACAGTGATAGTGTTCTGCTCTCGTCCAAAAATGGCTGCTCTGGTATATTTGTTGATTGGGTTCTTTGCAGATTATTTGGAGTGTTTTGATCATGCTGGAAAACTGCCAAAAAACGGAATTGTGCCCGAAAACATGGATGCCTGGTCTCCAAACCACATCATGAACCATATGGTAAATGTGTTTTGAGATGATAACATACATAGTATTGTGCAAAGAATTGCGTGATTAATTGATATTCTGTCCCATAATCATAACTTGCATGAAAAATAATGAAAGATGATGGCGTTGTATTGCTTGCAATTGTATACATAGCAATATTTTTGGAGGTTAGCCTAAAACATTTTCCCTAGGTCAGTCTGTAATATTGTGTTTTGCATATAAAATATCGAAATGACATACGTAATTTCACATTTCATACAAGATGTTTTTCTCCCAAAATAATAATAATAATAATAATAATAATAATAATAATAATGGGCGGCATGGTGGCTAAGTGGTAGGCACTGTCGCCTCACAGCAAGAAGGTCGCTGGTTCGAGTCCTGGGACAGTTGGCATTTCTGTGTGGAGTTTGCATGTTCTCCCCATGTTCGCATGGGTTTCCTTCAGGTGCTTCGGTTTCCCCCACAGTCCAAAGACATGCGGCATAGGTGTACTGAATAAACTAAATTGGCCGTAGTGTATGTGTGTGAATGTGAGTATATGAGTGTTTCCCAGTACTGGGTTGCAGCAGGAAGGGCATCCGCTGCATAAAACATATGCTGGATAAGTTGACGTTTAATTCCGCTGTGGTGACCCCAGATCAATAAAGGGACCAAGCCGAAATGAATGAATGAATGAATTATGAATTCATTCATTCATTCATTCATTCATTTTCTTTTCGGCTTAGTCTCTTTATTAATCTGGGGTCGCCACAGCAGAACAAACCGCCAACTTATCCAGCATATGTTTTACGCAGCAGATGCCCTTCCAGCCGCAACCCATCACTGGGAAACATCATTACACACCCATTCACACACATACACTACGGACAATTTAGCCTACCCAATTCACCTATACTGCATGTCTTTGGACTTGTGGGGGAAACCGGAGCAGAGTTATGAATAATAATAATAATAATAATAAATAGAAAATAGGTGTAGCTTAAAGTGCTCAACTCCTGCTATTTTTAAGGTTCCTATCCAGACAGCACATGTACCTTTAACCTGGAAAACATAAGCATTGTTTTGGAGGACTCCTATAAAATCACTTTCTATCCCTTCCAAGAACCTGAGTTGGTTCACAAAAAGTAGTCTCTTGTTATTGGTTTATGCATGTTTATCAAGGTTTGAAAAGAATAGAAGTGGGACGGTTCACAAAATAGTCAGTTCGGTTTGTATCACAGTTCTGTGGTCATGTTTTTTGGCTTTATTTACATTGCAAATTGATTTATTTTTAAAAATAATAAATAAATAATACAATTTTAAAAATACCATACATCAGCATTAAATACATAGCCTTACGATCTACCATTTACAGTATTTTAAAAAAGTTATTCTCAAGGCCATTCTAATTTCAGTCTTTGGGTTTTAATTGAGCCTTTTGTTGTTGAATGATGGCAATGACTACATTATTTTGCGTTATTTTTGGCTGCTGTCATTAAAAAAATTCTTCCACTAATGTGTACTTTCACTTTAGACTCAGACTTAGCTGACTTTAAAATGTGGCTTTTCTGATGTTATGTTACATGCATTACACCTATATGTTGCAGCACAAGAATGTTGAATTGAATCAGCATCATTAACTGTGAAAGAGACAGTAACCATAGTAACAGACTAAAATGAAATGTTTCAAGTGTCCAAAATGTGCCTGTTCTGAGTGAGTAGACAATGAGGAGAGAGCGAGAAATTAATCCATAGAAATTAATAAGGGCAAACTAATAAAATAATAAACAATTATGGTACGTTTTGTTGAGGTTATGTAATAGCCAATCGGAGGCATTTAGATTAGTCTAAAAGTTTAGATTAGTTTACTTAAAAAAAAGTGTTTTGTTCAGTGCGCACATGTTCAGTGACTGAATTCTGATGCAACTAAGATTCATTTTACAGCTTCAATAAGTATAGCAGGAGTTTTTGTGAACATGCATACAGTAAGGCTGCACCAATACATTAGTGCATTTTTGTTTCAAACGCTCATCCAATTTGGCATTTTTGTAACATATACCATACACCCTAACATGACCATTCACACTCACCGGGGATGCACATATTTTGCTGGCATTCATACTTGCTGCCTATTGATTGTGACAATCAAGTGAGAAAGGCTTGACAAGTCAGAGAATGATATTGGATTTATCATCCGTTTTTCAAAAGTTTGCATTTTAAAGCCAAAATAGGGTCTTTATGTTTTTCAAAATGCTCAGTTTTCACTGGTGGAAGATGCCAGAGTAGTGGAGATGACTGGTGCAACCATAACATATTGTACGCTTTTTTAAAACAAAACTAGTCTAAACAGCACCTAAGAGTACATGTTGTGTCAACATTAAATGCAACAATAAATGAAGACCAAAAGGGTCTTATTTTTTATATATTTTTTCAACCATATGAATTACAAATATGATTCAAATATTATATATCAAGCCTGAAATTACTCATACCCCAGGCAAATTCTGACTTAAAGTTACTTTTATTCAAACTGTTGTTTTTTTTTACTGGAAATGACACAGGCTTTTCCCAAAAGATAATAAGACGATGGTGGGGAAAAAAATATTTCTCAGCTTTTATTTACATTTGAACAAAAAGTGGTATGTCCAAAATTATTCATACCCTTCTCAATAATCAATATAAAAGCATTTATTGGCCATTACAGCAATCAAACACTTCCTATAATTGCCACCCTTTTTGCATGTCCAGCCCATTCATCTTTAGCGATGAGCTCAACTCTTTCAGGTTGGAGGGTCTCCTTGCCATTGCCCTGATCTTTAGCTCCTTCCACAGATTCTCAACTGGATTGAAGTCAATTTTTCCAATATTTGGAAATATATGCTACAAAAATGACATTTTATGTATGTGAAATCCAAATATAAATGTATATGTCATATATGTACTTTTCATATATTGCCATATATCAGATTACGACTCATTTCAGCAATTCTTTCTTTTAGCAGATAACAACTTTGCACTTTTTTTTTTTTAAACCTTTCCAGACCTTTTTTCATTCTCAAACAGCTACATAATACTCAGCATTAAAGGCAATATTCAAAAAAACATAACAAGGGCATTTTTAGAAGAGGAAACATGCAGTGCTGCATGATGGCCAGATCAAAACTCACAAAAATACTTAAGCATTCATTAAATGAGAGACATGCTTTTAACATCTTTGTACCCAAGGGGGACATGCCGGAAGAATTGAGGGAAGGGGAGGGGGTGGGGGGTGGGTGGTGTTGATGGTTTGGAATATATCAGCATCATCTTTGCACCATAAACTAAAAATGCCTTTCCTAATTCATATCATTACAGCCTGTGAATTAAATGGGACAGAAAGCATTGGACAAAAAAGGACGCTAAAGTCTAAGCACCAAATGAAGAGGTTTGAATACTTTAAGAACCCGAGAGAATAAATGTCATCTCTGCTTGTCTTATGAAACTTCCTGAAACATCTTCACTTATGCAACACTTTCAGGAGCAAAGGCGGTTAGTCAGCAGGTTCGGACAGGCTCATTCCTCTGGGCGATTTGTGAGTGTCTGGTCTGTTTGTTCCTGAGAGTGCAGGTGGATTAATGGCCCTTAAGTGCTGACGACCGCATACCTGAGATCCCGTTTAAGGTGAACCGAAAGGCCCTTCTTGACATGAGAGCTTGTAACCATAGTGATGAAGACAAAAGTTCATCTTTAAATGGCTGTTGGATTGAAGACCAAGGTGTCAGTTCATCTGTCAAAGTTTAATTTCTACATTGCAGCTTTACTTTTTTATACTCTTGTGACCTAAATAAATAAATAAAGTCAACCTAAAAGATTAACTAATATTTTCAGAAACCCACATGAAAGAACAAAACATATTTAATCATCTAAAACTGGGGTTATTACTGTATTCTGCAAGTATCTGAATGTAGGCAGGATGAGGAAAATAAAACTTTCCTTCACCACTGGTGCATAAACTAAAGTGACGGGAGACTTTTAATGTTACTAAAGATTTCTGTTACAAATAAACGGTGTATTTGAACTTTCTATTTATCAAAATATCCATAAAACACTAACAAATGGATTTTCTAACTATATTTTTCTCTAGAAAGACAAACATAAATATTGATTAAAGCCAAAATACTGAATTTCATGGATACGTATTAACTGAATAATCCACTATTTTATAGAGGAGGATTAAAACAACCACTTTCACCTCAGATTTGGAGCCAAATTACAGAGTATTACAAATGCTTTCAATAATATTTCAGCATTAGTAGGTTATTTTTTGCAAAGAAATTAGTAGGTCTACAAGTAAAATCTGGTAAATTTACAATTTCCACCCCAAAAAACGTACTATGTCAACATTTATTCATCCTCCACTTATTCCAAACATATATTTTTTTATTCTGTTAAACAGACATACTGAGAGTTATACTGAAGAATGTTGGGGGGAAAAAACTGCCTTTGACTTCCATATATTTTTGTTCCCACTTTGGATGTCAATGGTTTCTTTTTTTCCAACATTCCTCAGAATATATCTTGTTTTGTGTTCAACAGAAGAAAGACATTTTAGCTTAGAACCACTTGACTGTCAGTAAATGGCGAGGAAATGTTTGGGTGAATTACCCCTTATATATATATACCAATGGTGACAGTTTAAGCCCCCATATGTTTTAATCCATGTGCGGATCTCATTGTAGCTTCATGTTCATGGATATACCTTATATTTTAAAACTATTTTGCTTAGTGAGATAACATTCTTCATAGAGATTGCATTGCATTTGGAGGCAACAAGTGAGTGAGTAATAGTGTTATGAGCAATTTACTAAATAAAAGAAAATTGAATATTATTACACTTTATTATGTTTTGTATGCATCAAATCTACTTGTAAGACACTCCAGATGGTGTTTAAGCATGCAAAATGTTCTCATATATGCCTTTTCTTCATTCCGTTAACTGCTGGCAATGGATTTCATCAAGCTACAGGAAAATAACATCAAAGATAGCCTAAATAAATTGAATTTGTCATTATAAAAAAAAAAAAAAAAAAAAAAAAAAAAAAAAAGAGCGACATCAGTGAACAAAACATAAATATGTGCCTGATGGTGAATGAGAACTTGAAAAACTACATCTGAATTAAGCTCCGGGGATACATCTTAAAAAACACTTCAAACGTTATCATATTAATTTACTGTTGAAGTGAAATGCTTCCTCCCTGGTACGCGGCGGTCAAAAAGTACACCATCTCATTCCTGCTTACATCTCAAAGAAGGACGAATGGTGAGTTTTTACTAAATAGCACTAACATGCAAATCTTTTATTTATGTTGTGCCTGTTATGCATTGACTGGTCTCCCAAAGAGCCTCTCAAAAATGTACGAGAGGCGTTGAACTATTTTCAAAGATGGATTATTCAACATCACTTGAAAAGCATAGTAAAAACAATCCCAATAGGTCTGTACTTGCCAAGTGAAAGAAGCTGCGCAAAGAAGAAAAAAAAAAAAAAAAAAAAAAAAAAAAAAAAAAAAGTGTTAGAGAGAGAACTTTCAAATTTCAGATTCATAACAGCTGCAAAGGCAAAGCAATCAGGTCAGAAATGGAAAGTTGGGAAGTTTTGGGGTATTTTTATGTTTTGTTTTTATGTTTAATTTCTTTTTATGTGCTCCAAGATGCCCTGCAACCATGCTCTCTGTTTTTAAATGCACAAAACTTTGATGAAATTGAAGCATTTTTGGTGTTTTGTTGATTGCTTTTAAGCAGTAAAACATTGATTTTGGATGCTTCCTGAGAAAATCTCTTTAAACTTAGGAGTTCTCAGTTAGGTTTCATTTACATACGTTGTCTGTAAATGGAGGTACTTTATGAAGGATGTATGAAAAGAGATTCATGAGACAATTGTTAAAGTGCATGAACAGTATTGAGCTATTAAATGTATACAGTTTTCCCACAAGAATTTGATGCAAATTATTAAGATCATCTTGAATTTTCTGATTTTTTTTCTGACAGATCTGAGTGGTAAAAATGCTACCAACTCAAAAGAATGCAAAAGAAGAGTCTTTTTACAAGAAAAAAAAAAAAATTGTTTAGTCTCATTCTTTTTAGGAGAACCATTGTTTTATGATTACTTTGACTTGTTTTCTTTGGGATAAGTGTTTGAGCGTGAATGACTGTTTATCATTCTTTTACAATTTCAGGGAAAGATGGCTCAGACAGGCAAACAGAAAGGATTAAGGGCAGCCATGGTGATAAATTAAAGAAGAAAAAAACAGATGATTTATGCTGTTCATCCATCTCTGCCTTCACTGCCATGAGGAACTACACTATTATATTATTATTAGACATGTTAATCCTACTAATTACTGATAAAGGTTCTTTTCTTGTTCAGGGCAGGCCTCATTTCCTCTAATACTAAATTCTGCACACCTCTCATTTTTGGGACAAAAAAAAAAAAAAAAAAAAAAAAAAAACTTTAGCAGTTTTCTTAAGAATGAAAATTGCTGTATTTTACTCACCCTCACTCAAGCTTTCAAGCTAAAGTACCATAAAGTGGACCATGCTGTACAACTTGACTTAACAAAACCATGTCTTTGTGTGAGAAAATAAGCAAAAATCATATAATCCACTATAATATTAACTGTTATTATATTAACTGACCAGACTGAGCCGTTGAATAGAAATATAATTCATGACTATTTTCAAAAGTTTGGTTTTACTTTATTTTTAAAGTGTATTAACTCCATTTAATAAAATGATTGACTTGTAATCATATTATGACTACGATTTTAATGCCTTTTATTAGGCATTAATTAAGAAATGAACATCATCTAAGATTATTAAAATGATTTGTAGTTTTCATTATGAGCACTCTTAAAAAAAAAATTTTAAAAAAAAATTTTTAAAAAAAAAGACATTTGTTGTCTTATAATAACTACTTATAAATAAACTACTTATTTAGAATAAGCCGAAATAACACAATTCTTGAGGATTTTTTGGGGGACAACTTAATTGTTTTGTTTTATTTTCAATCCACTTAAATTTGTAAAAACTAATAAGTTAATTCCTTCATGTGGTCCCAACTTAAATCAATTGTGTGGATCCTGGCATTTTTAAGTTAAATCAACTAGTTGTCACGGTCACACAAGGAAGTGCAAACTTCAAGGGTGTTTATTCAAGTGATATGCACAATAGTAGATAGGTGAAGTAGGTGAATGGTGTTGAAGAAGGTGAGCGATCTCTCGCACACACAGTTCAGCAGCTCAATTCAGTTCAACGGCTATTGCCAACATAAGAACAGTCACTTCCCTTATATCGTTGCTGTGGTATTCACTGAAGGAGAAGATCCATGGAAGAGCGCAGGAGAGGAGAAGACGAAGGGGACCATATATGTCTGATTCCAGCCGATGACTAAGTGAGTGAGGGGAGTATTTATGCTGTGTGGTGATTGCAGGTGCAGGTGCGGGTAATTAGTAATCAGGTAAGGGGTTCACGGGTGTGGTGCGTGGTGGATGGTGAGTGAGAACGAGCAGCAGGTGTGACACTAGAGTTAACTAACGGAGACTTATTGGACAGTGTTAATGTACAATATCTCTATGAATAGTTACAGAATTTTTCAACCAATATCTACTCATGTATAGGCCAGATTAGCATATAAAAATGTTAATGATTGAACTATTAAGCTAAACAATTAATTCTCCAAGCATTTGGCACTGCATTGAACACCACTGCAAAAATAAAATGTGAAGTTCTTTAAAAAAAAAATAAATAAATAAATAAAACTCTAAAATTTGAAATATTTCCCAGTACTGGGTTGCAGCTGGAAGGGCATGCGCTGTGTAAAAATATATGCTGGAATAGTTGACGGTTCAATTCGCTGTGGCGACCCCTGAAAAATAAGGGACTAGGCCGAAGGGAAATGAATGAATGAATGAATTTGAAATAATTAATAACTATTCACAGCATTTTGAAGTGCCCAATATATACCAATATTGCACATGTTCGTTATTATGATATATTTAATTATTGAATATCAGCGTGTGTCTAGTCTAAATATTGTATTTGCAAACAGTATTTGTCATACACTTGCTGCCAAGATTTCTGTGCATGGATTTGAATGCCATCCCTCAAAAACTTAAATGTCACAGACAGTGCATGATCTCTGTCTTTCTGATTGTCTCCATATCCTTTGTCACAATCAGTGTTTTTGTGCTGGTTCCCTAAGAAGCACCATATGAACGAGATTCGAGGGCGTTCATGTGCGCACACCTGCTGAAGTAGAAAAAGCCCTATCATCCCCTCTGATAGACTGCAAAATGAACCGCTCCTTCTCATCCTCCACTTTTAATTTGAGAAGGGGAAAATGACACAGAGAAGCTGCTATTTATTTCCCATGCTATCATTCACTCAGCAGTGACTCAGACATCCTGAGAGGACCACGCAGTGCGCGAGATGAAGAGAAATTGCACCGGCGTTCATATTTACAGGCCGGGCAATGTTTCCATTCATTAACCTGTGCCAGCTGTAATCGTGGCATTCTGCCCCTTTTCATTTGGAAAAAGGACAAAGATGCATGAATGAAAGGAAGCTCACACAATCAGAAGCTCAGCGTTGAGGAGCATTTTGTCTGGAGAAGGGCTGTATTAGAAAATAGAGTCATGATAGATGGCTGCAATTATCAAGGGCCGAAAAATGCTCCCACTTAGAGTCTCTATTGGCATTTCGTCCGCTCTGAAGTGGCCAGTGAATACACAGTGCTGCAGTTACACAATCATCTAACTTCCATTCGCTATTACGGCCTCTGTCAATACATTATCCAATGATGTGTAAGGACTGTTGGACAGTATTAAAGGCCCTAAAGCTTTCATTGTGCCACAAGTGTTTCACCACAACCACTTTGCATTGTAAAAAAATATATGTTAATTAATAGGTTCCGTTTTTCTAGTGATTCACAGGTTTTTCTTTGTATAAACTGCATCATGGGACCTTGATCTCTGCTCTGTTGAATTTTGATGTGGAAAATTCAACTCTGTAGTTTACCAGAGTGACTTGTATTGGCATTTTAGTAGTTTGAAGCAATATATTGTATAAGAAAAAATATATAGAGGATTAAGATCATAGAATAACCTAAACAGTTTCTTAATGTCTTTTTTCCAAGTAAAACATCAAAACATTCCATCAACAAGACTGCATAAGATTTTATATAAGAGAAAAATTCAGGGTAAGATTAAAAAAAGAATTATAATTTATTTACATTAACTTAAAAAGTATGTATTAAATAGATTTAAAGTGATAGTGTAGTCCATTCATTCATTCATTTTCTTTTCGGCTTAGTCCCTTTATTAATCTGGGGTCGCCACAGCGGGATGAACCGCCTAGTGTAGTCCAATTGTAATATATAAAGTACTGGTAGTTTTTTACTGTAATTAACAACACCAACTCAGACAATATATCACTTCAAAATATTTAAAATGTTAACAAAAGTCAATTTTTCTAAATTTTCAATCACATGTTGATGGAGGAAATATCAATGTCCATACACTTCAGAAGCATAAATGAAAAAAACAAAACAAAACATAAATCACAAAATACAGAAAATTTAGGTTAAAATACAGGTTATTTTCTGGATATTTTACTTTGAGCTAAAAATCTGAGGAACATTTGGAAAATTTACATGGACAATTTTTTTAATAAATAATTTGGACCGAAGAACATATAATGTTAACATGACATGAATAAAATGATTGAGTTGATATAAATATATATGTCACAAGCTTCAAACTGCACAAATATCATTTCCGACTGTTTCAATATGTGCATACTAGCCAATCCTCCTGCTTTGTTTCTTTGTTTTAAGAGGCTGACTCTACATATATCTATTTCGGGTGTCGAGGGGTATATGAAGGTTTGTACCACTCTACCTGTATTTATAAAGTGATAAAAATACTCCATCCCACAAACAAAACAAAGCATCTGTAGATGAAAAGTCCAAAGCAACACTCTATTGCACCACTTCTCAGTGGAACAAGTGAAATGAAACAACACTATAATGTTCATCAACAACTGCTCATTCTGAGTTTCATACATCATTTACAGTATGCATTAATTTCTAGTTTCAGTTTTCAATCCAATCAAGTGTTCACGTCCTTTCAATATTCGCAACACTCTTTACAATACAAATGACATTTTTAAAGAATGAGCTAGAAGTCCGATTATAATTATTTGGATTCATGTAAACACAGCATTGAGAAAACCACAACTTGTTTTTGTTAAGTCAAAAAGATCAATGAATCAACGATCAACTAATACATAAATATTTACATAAATATACAAAAAATACATCTCAGTTTTAAATAAATGCAAGTCTTTTTAGTGAAATATTCATAAAAAGTACTAGGAAAAATAGCATGGGCTGTACAAAAAGAGTCATTTGATAAAACAGAAACAAAAAAGTAATTAAAAACAATTCTGCACCAAATTACCATTTTAAAATTATATTTAGAATATCCTGTGGATTTCTGTTTACAATAATTTTCTGCTTAGCAAAAAAATGGAAACAATATTGTGGTTTCTACTGAATTTACATTGAAAAATTATATACTAAGTAAGTACTACACTAAATAATCACACGATACTGCAGTCAAATTCAGCTTTGTCACCACAGAAATAAATTAAATTTTAAAATAGCAATTTTTCTGTCTTACTGTATTTGTTATCAAAACAAAACAGCATTGGTGAACATAGAGGACTCAAAAATATTTAAAAATGATACTAATCCTAAACTTTTGAATGTGTATATTCTAGTGTTTTAAGGATATTTAGATCAATTTACTCTTAAAAATAAAGGCTTCAATATGGAGTTGTTTGCAAAGAAAAAAACAAAAACAAAAAACATTTGGATTCCTTAAAGAACCTCTCAGTTAACAGTTCTTAAAAAAAACTAAGAATGTAAAGGTTTCATGGATCTTTCACAGAACCATTGATGCCAGTAAATGCTTCATTTTTAAGAGACTACAGATATAGATTGTGCTCTTCATGTCTCGTTCTCTGCCAGTCTTTATTTTCTCTCCCCGTCTTTGACCGTCTCCTTCCATCACATTCACCCTTTCTCCATCTTTCTTGTTTCCCCATCTCACCTCTCTCTCTCCCCCTCTGGTTTCTCCCTTTTGTTCTGTCTTGCTGTCGCCTGTGACTGACGTGCAGGAAAGAATCTATGTATTTTTATTAGCATTGTGATTGAGACCATTGCACGTCTGCTGAATTTCATTATTTGAAAGGCCACTGATGCTCCGGGATACTAATGATGCCACGGTGCACAGCCGTATCTGTCTTTTTCATTTTCTCTCAGCTGAGCCTTATTAAAATGCTCAGCCGACATGTTCTGCTTTTACAGGAGGTCACCCTACCTCGTAAAGAGCAAAAAATATATTAAAAATTCCACCGCAAACCATCATCCAATTTAACAGACTCATACTGTAAGCACACGGAACAGACACATGAAAATATACGTGATCCTCTAAAGAAACCGGTTTGCCATGAAAAATATCTAGTAAGTTAGCAAGAATGGGTTTTTCGAGGCTGGAACACACACTGCATCTGAAAGAAATCTCTCTATTAAAATTGCATGAGGAGAGTGTTTCTGTTGGATAAGCATTTTCCAAAACTCCAGACCACGGGGAAATCCCAAGTTGATACAGTTATCAGGAATCACGTATTTATATTTTTTAATCATTTATATTTTAAGAAGAAATCACATGACAGGCTGAGGAGAGTGGTAAACATTTCAATGAGACTTCTCAAAGCGCTCAGCCTCAAGCTGTGACTATAAAAGACATGGTGAGAAATATTAATGCTGTGTTGCAAGGTAGAATATCAAGTCATGTGAGAAGTCAGATATAGCAGGAGTGTTGTTTAGTACGGTTTGACTGTAAATGGTTTTTAATCTAGGGCTGTTAAAGGGATATTCCACCATATTACGCACCCTCCACTTGTTTAAAACCTATTTGAGTTTCTTTCTTCTGTTGAACACAAAGAAAGATATTTTCAAGATGCTGGTTGGTGGTACCCAGTGACTTCCATAGCAATTGTTTTCCTATTATGAAATACAATTGGTATGAGTAGCTTTCAAAATATCTTCATTTGCATTCAATAGAAGAAACTCATGAAGGTATAAATTCAAATGAGGGTGAGTAAATGGTGAGGTGATTTTCATTTTTGCGTGAACTATCCCTTTAACTTTCTATGTATATTTAGTGTGGGTAGAATTCTATAAAAAAGCAAGACACCAAAAAAGTGAGAAGTGTCTTACTGGCCAGAAATATCAGTCTGCTTGTGTACAAAATCCAGTTAGATGATTATAGAAAAAAAATAATGATTTTAATGTTTTCTCTACTAGATTTTAAATTGACTGTGAAACATTATGAATTATCTTAATTTGTTGGCCTTACTCCAAATATTGATACTCAAATTAAATGCATTTCATGTGTTTGTTTTCTTAATCAGCACATCATGTCATCAACTGGATTCCAGAATTCCAGAATCAATTGACATTCATAGAGTGAAGCCATGGCACATCACTTACAATATCTCAACTTGCCTCGAAATCCAATTTTATTACCTTCCCGCCAGCACACAACACTAAAAAACCAACAATGTCTGTCCTTTTGAGCCATCAGGGAATAAGCGCACGGAATCAAGTCCAGCGCGTGAAGTCTTTTTTGATAGGTCTGCTCTTTCATTTACAGACCAGAAGATAGAGCTCTCAAAGGCAGTGTAATCCCCCAGATTACCCATTCCCACATCCAGGTCACGACTCTTTCAACCCCCCCCCTCACCTTCACTTTTTCATCAGCACTGGTGTTCGTTGGCTAAGCGTGTGCCCGACTCACAGGTGAGCTGCCGAGGGAGGCTACAGAGGCCAGAAGGCTTGTCTTTTTCAGAGGAAAATAAATGTAATCTCTCAGCTGGGGCTGCTTCATACTGGGACTCTTCTCAAGGTCATTTAAACAAAATGGATGTGTACCTGTGGCACCATTGGGCGATCCATCACAAGCGCTTCCTCAGATGAAAGGTGCGCGAGTAATATTCTTCTCAGTCCCCAGACTTCCACAGTTTAACGCTGTCTTCATTCTGAACATCAGACCTTATAGGTTCACAAAATGGTTACAAAAATATCAGCAGGTCTACGACAGACCACTTGATCCAAGTTACTCTGAGCAATTTCACCCTTTGTGAAAGACTAAAAAGGAGCAAACAAGCCAAGATGCAAAAAGCCACAGGTCATAGAGATTGGTTGTTAATCAGGCAAGAAAGGAGGAATATAGTTGTAATATAGTTGTAATATAGTAATATAGTGAGATCTCACTTATACATGATAATCTTATGCATGATATAATTTATGACTCAAAAACATGAAAGACAAAAAACAACAACAATATGGTTAATATGTTAGCATGTTAATCAAAATCTTCAGTCAATGAACTCAATGAATGGAGCAGGTATTAAACCAGACTCAATTGTTTGGATGTGCCATTACAAAAATATTTAATGTGTCAAAAGGTATGTGTTAAAAAATGTAAATTTTAGTTTACAGTGGGGAAAATAGCTATTGAACACGTCATGTTTTTTCCTGGGAAAATTATTTCTAAAGGAGCTGTTAACATGGAATTAAACCAGATTTTGATAAAAACTCAAACAATACAAACATAAAAATAAAACAAACAAAAAATCTGAAAAAAATATTTATGTGTAACTAACTACTGAAATGTAATTAATACTTTATATAAAAGGCTTTTTTGGTGATGGCAGCTTAAAGACGCCTCTCATATGGAGAATGAAGTCACATGCATTGCTCTAATGTGAGTTTTTCACAGATTTCAACAGAGTTTAAAAATCTTGATGGTTCTCGTCTATCAAATCTGATCTTTATTTTGTATTTTATATTGGATTCAAGTCAGGTGATTGGCTGGGCCATTCGAACGGCTTTATTTTCTTTTTCTGAAAGCATTTGAGAGTTTCCTTGGCTGTGTTTTGGATCATTGTCTTGCTGAAATGTCCACCCTGGTTTCATTTTCATCATCCTGCTAATGAAGCTGAAGCAGCGAATATTAATTTACAATGAGGAAGAAGAGAGGGTTGCTCAATAACTTCTGAGAGATTTCAGCTGCTGTCTGGGCTTTCACTGCCTTTCTACACCTCCCTTTCTTCGTGTGTTCAATACTTTTTCCCTGTGTTATTTCATGATATTACACATGATTTCATTTGTAAACTAATCAGATTTGTTTTCTTTGCATATGTGGATTTCTTTGGTTGTTACCAACATCCGGTGAAAAGTTCAAGTCAACAGCAGCTTTAGAAATATGTTTTCTGAGAAAGATAGTGACATGTTCAATTGCAATATTGTATTGTAATATTACTATTGTACAGTAGATCTACTTTTGTTGTTTTGGCACCAAGATAATAATAAAAAAAAAACATTGCAATATTATAAATATTTACACAGTAACAGGTCTTAAAAATGTGCAAATGACAATCTTTCACTTTACCATGGTTAAATTTTTCAATTAATCCACAAATAAACATCTAATATATTATCAATATTAGAAATATTTACACAGTGACAGCTCTTAAAAATGTGCAAATGTGTGACAAACTTTCTCTTTATTATGGTTACATTTTTCAATTAGTCCACAAATCAAAATCCAATCTGAACTGAATCAAGAACCAAACTGAGTTTACTTGATTTTTTTCACAATATGCTGTTACTTTTAAATGGCTGTCAATCTAACAACTCCCCAAACAATCATCCTGAACACTACAGCAACCATATAGAAATGTACTCGCACACATTTGAAACACCTTAGTAACCATAATGCAATAGCCTGCATCAGACTTTCAACACCGTCGGGAATAGGACAACTCCGGCATCAACAAGCTCCTTCAGAGAATGCAAATGAAATCTGGTTAGGATTGAAAGTGAACACAAACAAACAGAGTAGCAATGACTTTCAAAATGAGAATGGGGCAGAGAGATGGATGTTTGACGAAAAATATTCTGATAAGGGAATCTAGATCACTAACCCGAAGGAGGCCTGTGTCCCGAGGCATCAAGTGGGCGGTTTTAAACCTACTTTTCAAGCTGTTTGCAGTTGAACTTTAAGACTTAAAGACACCATTAGGAGTTTTCAAGTACAGATAAATCTCCCCTCCTACAGCACTGTATCCAGTCAATCTCTAGTCACCAAAGAGGGATGTCTGTTCAACGGTGAAAGAAAGTCACATAAGCCAAAATATACTGTGATGTCTTTGTGTTTGTGTGCACCACCTGCTTTCTTTTTTCTTGCTGCCGTATTAACCTTGTATTTTGAGCCAGTTCTACTCTCAAGCTGAAATTACTTTCAATTCTCAATTAGCCTTTGACCTGCAACCACACAAAGTAAAATAATCAGGCTTTCACTTAATTCAAAGTCTAACAACAAGGCACGGTTATCCTTCAAAAATGAAAGAACATATTGCCACGGTCAAAACGGAGGTTTGGTTTTAATTTGATTGCATTAATATCCTGTATTTTACCACGTCAGACCCAAGGGCATTCATTTGTAATGACACATTAAACTCTTGTGTCTCATGAAGAGCTGCGTGTCTCCAAATGTCTTGAAACCTGAAATACTAAAAGTGTGCCACACAGACTCTGGTTTACAATTACAGCAGATTTGATTAATGCTATGGGCTTACAGATACATAAAGAGATGACTATCATTTTTCCGTGGGCAAGAAAACATGCTGAGTTGGCTGATGCCATACCCAAAGAATGCGAGCACAATGATAAGATTCCACAGGCACAATGAAAAATTTGATGTAATTTATTCTGTGAGCCATATCAACATCATAGGCGCAAAGGAAAATGTAAATTTAACAATTCATAGACTTTTTTTTGTGTGGAAAAAACATTTATTATATATTTTTTTCACACAAGCTCTGATTACCAGGGGCAAATTACTGATAAATGAAGACATATTTTCATGCAGTTCCTTGCCAGGTCAATATGGTGTTTTGACCTCAAAAGTACCATAGTGCATAATTTGTAAACTAATACATTTGTATCCAACGCTATCTCACAGCAATTCGTAACTTTTTGATTTAAAAAAGCCTAAAAATGCCTCCTTTTAAAAATCTTACATTTTCATACAACTGATCTCATGTGTATTTGTGGCTTTAATAAACTTCCTTGGCAGCGCACCTGGGGCAGCAATACAAGAGTTCAGAGAAGTCTCAGGACAATAAAACTGTTTGTCCAATGTTTGCATCCATTCCAAATGTACAGGATGTCCAAACTGCTTGCCAACCTATGCATTTGCATATTTACACCAGGGATGGGGAAAGGAAGTTAAAAAAAATGTAGCATTAAAAACTGCAGCACCAAAATGACCAAGTAAGTAAGTAATGTGCATTTTATAC
The DNA here is from genome assembly GCA_903798115.1 of Danio jaintianensis. Classification (NCBI taxonomy): domain Eukaryota; kingdom Metazoa; phylum Chordata; class Actinopteri; order Cypriniformes; family Danionidae; genus Danio; species Danio jaintianensis. Next base: position 11,563,627 of record CAIGQV010018202.1, read on the forward strand.
AGCACATTTATTGTGTATTGCCATACACCCAAAGCGCTTTAAAAGAGGTCTATTACAGTGATAAAATGTCTGAATCAAGCAAGAACTGAATTAACATACAATATTTAGCAAATCTAGTTTTGTTTATCTTTACAAATTAGTTTTAGCTTTAATAATGTACTCACCTGATATTTAATTTCCTAACTGCTGGGACATAATTAAAACCAATGAAATCAAACACTAGTTTCCTCTGCACTTCAATTTGTTCAGTTGTGAATTAAAACAAATAATAATAATAAAATAAATAAATAAATAATAATAATAATAATAATAATAATAATAATAATAATAATAATAATAATAACAACAACTATTATTTTATTTATTTTAAAACGTTTGCCTTTTTTCAGTTATTACTTACTATCACTTGTTTTTTGTTTTTTTTTACTTTTTTTTTTGAGAGAGTCTGCAGACTTGTTTTCAGTTATTACTTTCTATGTAGTGAAATTCCCAAGAACCAATTTAATTGTACTGTATTGCCACCAGAAAACATTTTTTCCCACTGAGCTTGTTACAGATCAATAACTTCTACAAAATAAATAAATAAATAAGTAATCATTTATGGTTTGTTAGTTCAAAAAATTACTCTTACACTGCAGGAGGAACTATGGGCGTAAACGTCAGGCTTCACTGTGCAGAATGACAGCAACGTGTCAAAGCAAAGGTTCATCGGTCATACTAAAGAGCTCTTCTGTTCAGGAGAGCAGTGCTGACCTTTAGAAACATTGAACCTTATTCACACGCTCTGGCTCTCTCTGCCACATATGGCAGATCAGCTGAAAGCACATTAGAGTGCATTAATTTACCTGACAGAGAAACAAACATAGAATTAAGGAGGGAGAGAGTGAGAGTAGAAGGTGGAAATGACCTTTGGAGGCATCTGGCTTAGACAGGGAAAACATACCTGTTCAAACACGCCCACTGTTGACCATAATTACATTTAACCATCTCAAAGTGGTCGAATATGGGTAAAGTATGAGAGAATGATGGAAAATGGAGTTTTTCCATGTTAATTTCCTTGGGATGGAGAAAGTACAGTAATTGTTAGTGGTTAAAAAAAAAAAGGTTAGGACAGCAGAAGATGTTTTTCAACACTTTAGAATAAAGGCCCATTAGTTTGTGGGTAAGGTAAGTAAGTAAATGACAGGTAAGTAAATGACAATATAGTTTATTGTGTAGGATTGTAGTATAAAGCAGGCGATTATAACGATAATAATCCAGGAGTATGATATAGATGACAGAAACCAGGTTATAGTCTATTGCAGGATGACAATGGATACAGGAACCGATGACAAAAACTAGGATGATGACCAGACGAAAAAAACAGAAAGACACAGCACTAAGAACAAAGACGAGGAAACACTGGAGATCAGGAGACAAGGAAGGTAAGAAATAGATCTGAGAGTATCAACACTGACCATGTAATGAAGGGTTTGTCCTGTGACTTTATAGTGTAGGGGATGATGATGTAATAATGTTCAGGTGTGTGACTAATTAGTATTCGGGTGATGGTGATCTTGGTGACTGATTGGAGGGAGAACCTCGTCTGACTGTGACAATATCAATGCTACCTTTTGATTTAGTGGCTAATTCGAATGAATTTATACGATCTCATTTGTACAATTTAGTCAAATTTGCTCCCAATGGCGGCTGTGCTTAGGGGTGGGGTTTGGTGCCAGGCCAAAATTTTTGTACAACTGAACTTGTACGAGTAAGCCACTAAACTGACAAAACGTAAAAAATAGTTATCCTTCCTTGTGAGATCAGGCTGGATATATATATTTTATAAAACATATGTGCATTTTTCAGTACACTGTTGTCGCATACAACATGCTCTAAGATTTTGTACGGTGCAATAAGTCTAACCCTATAGGTTATATACCAGTAACTAATTTGGTTTCATCACTACCATTCACATCAAAAACATTTTTGACAGCTGTGAATATTGTAGTTGTTCTTTTTTCATCATATTCCATGACATTAGTGTCATTTGTGCAATTACTTTTTGACTACAAATATTGTTCCGTAGGCTTTATTTCAGAGCGCAATACATCTTTTTCAAAAGCATATTTAATAATTGATACATTTGCTTTATTGTTTCTGTTCGCTTTCCATCCTCAGCTCTGTTAATGGAAAAAATGGAAAGCAGGACAATTTATTGGATTAGACGTAAAAACAAAAACCCAGAGTGAGGATTCGTAATAGAGCGAAAAGGAACGGATGGGATTTTTCACTCTCTTTTGCTCTGTGAGAGTGGCTAAGCATTGCTTATAGTGTGGCTGCAGTTATAACCAGATTAGGCAACAGATTATGCCTGGGTCACGTGTAACCCTAGTGAAATAGTCAAGTAATTATTTATATTATTAATTTGGCCAGTATAATCGAATTATTTACATATGTACAAGTCTTAAGTAATATA
>CAIGQV010018202.1:11576084-11607742 GCA_903798115.1 Danio jaintianensis
TCTTATTTTCTGGTCCAATAGTAATAAAATTCAGTACAAGCGTTACACACGGGAAAGTCACAACATAGAGGTATGAACCCGAGCAGTGGCCCGCTAAAAATTAGCTGACTCTCTGAAACACGACGACCTTCAATACATTTTTCTGCACCCAGTCTCACTCCACAGGATTTGTTGCGGCTTTCAACAGAAACCAAACCAATACAGCAGAACAACAAACACTTCGGTCACAAACAACACGAGTGCTGAGAAAAATTGAGAGCTCAAGCTTCAGATTCTCATCTAAAGAAAAAGGATTATTGGAAGTTCAAAATGAATTTGACACTGAAGACATCCATTGAAATCAAAATTCTAGAAACTGCACTGGTTTCAAGGGATAGTTCTCCCCCAAAAATGTTATGTATTCTTTTGTAGGTAGCTGATTTTTTTCTAGCAATGTAAGGAAAGATACAAATTTGGAATGAAGTAGGTAACACAATTAAAGTTTTTGATTGGACTTACCTTTTAGAGAACTGTACTTGCAGAATTTCAACACAAAGGTTTTGCAAGACAGGTACAACAACTTTCTTATTGACATGAAACAACATAACAGCCCTGTTATCTATATGCAAAAATAGCAGTGTAAACAATCTGTAAATCATCTAACAACACCAATTAATGTAATATAGTTAATATTAGAACTACAATAGTAAAAAAATGTTAATCATTTCAATTATTTAAAAAAATATTCAAATGAAAATTATTAAATTATATTTATTCCTGTGTGTGCACCCATGCCTGTGTTTTTGGTGGATTCTTTGACAGAACAGTGTTATTTTAGTATTAGTTATTAGCATTATTTCCATAGCATCATAGTACCAAATATTACCAAATTGTTCTTTATGGTTTTATTACAGTTTTCAGTTTAGTTTATATGTAAACTCTAGAGTATTCAAACTTTACAGTGGCAATAACACATTCAAGTCCCCCCAAAAGACTGGTCGTCTATGAGAGACAAATATATGAAATAATATAATGATAATAAGAAAATGATAATGTGGAGAATCTCAGTGGGCATCGGTTCAACATTGCAGCTGAAATTACTCAGCAGTTTAGTGCTGAACAGGTTAAGGATCTCTGTCTCAACATATACAGTGTCTCAACATTTGAGAGAATTTGAACTGAAAGCCTTGCAGTGACCAAATTCCATCAGCAAAAAAAAAAAAAAGATTAGACTAACCTTTTCTACGGAGTATATTGTGTGGACAGAGAACTGCTCCAAAGTTCACCTCAGTGATGAAAGCAAGTTTTATGGGAACATTATGTTCATTGTCAAACTAGTGAAGTCACTGAAAGGTAAAGTGTCGTGATTTGGAGGCTGTTTTCTGCTGCAGGAGTTCAGCTACATGGCAGAGTGAATGCAAATGTTTATCAGAAGCACCATGTGGTTCCAATCCTGCATTCATTTGCACAAAGTAGAGGGTTTTTGCTGAAGTGCCATGGTCATTTCGTAAAACACTGTTCTACTATGGTATAGCTAGCCACAGTGAACATTTCTTAAGCTTACATTATTTAATATTTACAAATTATTATAACTTTTGATCTACACTATAAATTTTCTATATCCATATAACAGTTGTTATACACTCTATACAGTTTACTGTAAAAACAAATATCCCCAAGTTAGCAGTTTTTACTTATTTTTAATTTTTTTATCCATTTATGCTTTTGAATTGCATTATCAGACCTTGATCTTTCTTCCAACATCTTTTAACCTTAAAGTTCGAAAAAGTAACTTTTATTAACATTTTTAATAGTTTAAAGTGATGTATTGTCTGGGTTGGTGTTGTATACTATGGTACAAAAACCTTGAAATATTCTTTTCTCTATATATTATTTCTTATACATTATATTATTTCAAACTACTAAAATGTCAATAAAAGTCACTTTGTTAAACTGTAGAGTTGAATTTTCAACATCAGAAGACGACAAAGCAGAGATCAAGGTCCCATAATGCAATTCACAACCGTAAATAAACTGAAAACACTTGTGAATCACAAAATACAGAAACTGTTAATTAACAGATTTTTTTTTTTTTTACAGTGTACAGTATATAAAAAATATAATATGGATATGACTACATACAGTATAAAATAAATATTCTATACATTGACTGTATAATAGACAAAACCTGATGCAAACAGTTCCTTTTTGTCCTATGGTCGAATTAAACCCAAAGCCTTTTGTAATGACACAAGGGACACTGCATGATGACAATTTTCATTTTTTGGGCAAACTGTGCCTTCAATTTGCTGGAGAGTTTTTAAAGTACACTAGCTCAGCTATTCAGCTGTGGAGAAAGCACATTAATAACAGATCGAGTTGAGATAATACTTGAGTTACTGTTGAGAGTGCAGTTCTTGCAGAAGGTTATGGCAGCCTCTTTAGCCCGACTCATTCATTTCTCTCGCTCACTCTTTTCCCCGCTCTCTCCACATAACAGACACAATTACGCAGCCGTTCAGCAACAGAACTCTGCTCTCTTCCATAAAATTTCATTACCTGCATACTAAGTATTAAGAGCTGCTAGATGATTGCTGTTCTCCCCGCTGAATCAGGCCTGCCAGTCTGAAACCAAATAAATAATAGTAGCTTTTCCCAATAGGGTCCTAATTAAATGGGCAGAGAATTCAGGCAAACTCGCCATATCTTTCCCCTCCTACAAAAGTGACACAAGCTGCAACTCTCAGGTCATTGTGACCCTGTCAATTTGGCCAAGATCACATGGAGAGGCAGGTCTAGGCAGTATATAAGCCCTCATACTTGACGAAAAGAAAAGCCAGATATGTTGCCCAGATCTATGGGTTTTATTTGTTCACAGATGGAGCAAAATCAGGCCAGTGAGTCTCTCTTTTTCACTCTCTCTCTCCCCCTCTGTCCGTCTGTCTCCATCTCCCAATCCATCATGAGAATGAGGAATATTTGTGGCCATTGTCAGCTGGATAATCAGGGGATGTTTATGATCAGTGAAGGGGGAGAGCCGGAGAGGAGGCTATTTATCAAGCAGATCTCTTTCTCTCTGAGTACACCAACCCACACAGACTCTCTATAGACACTCACTCCTAGAAAGGGCAGATTCTGGCCCTTCTTTTTAATTAGTCGCTTTCAACAGAAAGAATCCACAGACGTTTGCATCAGACGGCCAGAGCGTTCAATGAAAATTAATACGGCTTCATGCATTGAAGAGCAACGGGGCGGGTAAGATGAGGTAGTCGAAATTATAAGAAGCTAACTAAATTCACCGCCGAACTCTGGGGAATTGAATTATTCACTTGTGATTGATTGGGAAATGTTTTAATTGCTTGCGTTTTGCCATATGCATGAGCGCCTTGATCTCATCAAATTTACAGCCTCGTGCTGCAGTGAGAATTTGGAAATATTAAAAGTCTTGCTGCTGCTCACTGATAGTGGAACATCCTGCTGACAACTTTAGTGTCCATTGAATGATTAATAAAATCGGATATTGACAGGGCTGTTAGCAATATTTAGTACCACCATCTTAATTTCCTTCTTCCACTTTTCATACTTTTCACAATTTAAATATTAGCTCCGCCCCCTTGGTATCATGCAACCAGATGAATTGAGCATGAGCAAAATGTGCTGCAGTGATAAAAAATATATATATGATAAATGTTATTCTTACTGCAACTAGATTGAGGTGCAACATTGCAAAGTGTTTTTGTATCAACTGTTGTTTCATCAAAAAAAGGCCCAGTCATACAAATCACAATAACTTTAAAAATAATGAATGATAATGATCGGTTTATTTTCAGATTATGCTTTTCACTTGGCATTACCGCTAGTACATCTGACCAGTGAATCCAGCTTGTGTTGTGTAATCAATCCAACAGTGAACTTAGTGATAGTTAACAAAAACAACTCCAATTATTTTCCCCAGCATTTTCAAAAAAAGGCAACACAAAGACACCAAAACTAGCATGGGATACCTGAGGCAATTTTTATATTTTATATTTTGCAAGCCTGTGTTGCGCAACTTCCATTTAATTTTGATCATTATTTCCAACGCCATTACCAATTGTTTTCAAGATATGTAGTCATTAACTTTAAATGATCTTTGAAAAGACGAGCTTACCATCAAGCCGTGCTTCTCCACAGTGTCGTCTGTAGTTTCAATATCATGAGTCCTTTTTACCAGTATATTCCAATGGATTCTGACTCGTTCGTTTATTAGCTAGGGAAAAAAATAATTCTGAAAGTGACCTCAACAATATTGTTTCTGTACATCTTTATTGTTATAAATGTGGTCTGAACTCTGCTGTAGTTTTATATTCAGAATGATTTTTAGAGCAATGTCTTTATCTTTAAAGTTTTTGTGCTTAGTGTGAACGAGCTTAAAATCAGAAGTAAACGTAATTACACATTGGAATCCAGATTTCATATATCAGTATGATATCAGCATATATAGTGTAAAGCGATAGATAGATGTCAACGCTAAAAGCTCGCATAATAATATATCCAATAAAGTTGCTGAAGTGAAACTAGCAAACAACATTTTACCAAATTATAAAAATGATGTCAATATAATTCAACCACACATCTAATAAGTCTAATGAATACTGCAGAAGCCCTGCTACAAACATATGAAAAGTGAGATGGGGGGTTGTAAAGGAGTTGTCCTTGTCACCTGAAAACTGAGGGATGAGTCCGCTCATTTGCATGAATAAAAACAGGGACAATGGCTCCTCTGAATGACTCTCCACATCAATCAACAGCAATGCTTTTGTCTCAGCTATTGTCAGGCGGCTGTCAGCGAGGGCAGCGACACTCTAAATGTGAGCAGCCGGTCTGCGCTCTGCTATTTGCATACGGGTTATTGCTATTCTGCGACTCCAGAACAGATTATAAATAATTTGGCGCGGTCTGTAAGGGCACGTGGATCAGAAGATGTTTAACCAAAAGGAGTCCTGTGGTCTCATTCATTATGGAAATGAAAGGCTAAATTCAGACGCAGAAAGGCTAATGAAGGAACTCTGACATCCCTTGACATGACTTTTAAAAATGGTGCAGTTGTGTGACTCACAGATACAGGCGAGAGAGATGGGAATAAAGATGAGGTATAAAGATTGTGCTCTCATTTTTTATATTTTTTCTCAGAGTGTTTTCACAGCCGTTTTGGTTCAGAATTGTTTGCATAAATTTCAACATATGTGAACTCTCCAAACTAACCGAGCTGAGGCTCAGGGAATGATTTTTGCATATAACATGCCAACTGAGCAAAAGTTTTGCATTCGCTTCATTTTCATATTTGACTTTTGCTAATATATTGACAACCTAATTACAATACCATGCATTTGTTATGAAAAATAAATAAATAAAATACAATTGCTCTGCAATCTGCTAATGCCATTTCTTCTGAATTGAAAATAAAAATGTTGTCATCCAGATCATAAAACAACACATTACCAATGTTTTAACATAAAGAGTAAATTTGCAATTTAATTTGATTTGATTTGAATTGCAATAACACCAAAATTAAATACAAACCCAAATCAGAAAAAGTTAGGACAGTATGGAAAATGAAAATAAAAAAGAAAGTATTGATTTCTAAATTTACTTTCACTTGTATGTATTGTAGACAATACAACATCATTATTTAATGTGTTCCTCATGATTTTTATTGTTGTTGCTAAACTAAACACATATTCCAATTTTGGTTCTTGCAACACATTTCTAAAAAAGTTGGAATGGTAAAGCATTTACCACTAATTAATGTTGCCACTCCTTTTCACAGACATTTAGAGGCTGAAGACACCATGTGATGAAGTGTTTCAGGTGTAATTTTGTTCCATTCTTCCTGCAAAATATGTCTTAGGTGGGCAACAGTACAAGGTCTTCGTTGTCGCAGTTTGTGCTTCAAAATGCTCCACACATTCTCTATTGGAGAGAGGTCGGGACTGCTAGCAGACCAGTCAAATACCTGTATCCTCTTCCTCCGCAGCCAGGACTTTGTAATGTGTGCAGAATGTGGTTTTGCATTGTCTTGTTGAAATATGCATGGGTTTTCCTGGAAAAGATGTCTTCTTGAATCCAGCATATTTGCTCCAAAATCTCTATGTAGTTTTCAGCATTAATGGTGCCATCACAGAAGTGCAAGTTACCTTTACCAAGGGCGTTTGACCATGACAGACACTGGCTTTTGGACTTGTTGCTGGTAAGAGTCTAGATGATGCTTTTCTTCGTTGGAATGGAGCACGCAGTGTTCATTTCTCCCAGAAAATACCTGAAATACTAATTCATCTGACCACAGTACACGTTTCCACTGTGTAACAGTCCATCCAAGATGCCTCCGAGCCCAAAGAAGTTGATGGTGCATCTAGACACTATTAACATAGGGCTTCCTTTCGGCACAGTACAGTTTTAACTGTCATTTGTGGATGTAACTATGTATTGTGGTACTTGACAAAGGTTTGCCAAAGTATTCTTGAGCCCACGTGGTGATAGATGAATGACGATTCTTGATGCAGTGCAGCCTGAGGGATAGGAGATCTTAGGCTTGCACCCTTGTCCTTTATGCATTGAAATTCCTCCAGATTCCTTGAATCATTTTATTATGTTATGCACTGTTGAAGGTGAAATATCCAAATGTCTTATAATCTTTCTTTGAGAACATTGTTTTTAAACATTTCAATAATTTTCTCACGTATTTGTTGGCAAACTAGTGATTCTCTGCCCATCTTTGGTCCTAAATGACTAGACCTTTCTTGCATGCTGCTTTTGTCCCAAATCATAATTACAATCACCTGTTGACATCACCTGTTTCAAATCACATCATTATTTAACCAATTTGCATGATTACAAGCCCTAAATTGCTCCTGTCCCTACTTTTTTTTAAAAATGTGTTGCAAGAACTAAAATTGGAATACGTATTTATTTTGAAAGAAAAAACAATTAAAATCATGAGGAACACATTAAATAATGTTTGTTGTATTGTCTGCAATGAAATACAAGTGAAAGTAAATGTTGAAATTACTACTTTCGTTTTTTTATTTGCGTTTTCCATACTGTCCCAACTTTTTCTGATTTGGGGTTGTACAAAAAAAATATATATATATATAAAAAAAAAAAATAATAATAATAATAAATAAATAAACAAGATAGATGTAGAAAAAACTGATATGAAATGTTTTAATCCCTAAACCTCAAACACCAGCTTAGAGTTGCCACATCATTTTGAAGGACACTGGGTTAAACATGTAGGAAGGCTGAAGGGTGACACACAAACACATAAGCACACACCAGTTTCTTGCTTTGCTGCTGTCGGTGCAACTCTATCATCCTGGGCCAAAGAGAGTGGAAGCAGCAGGCGGCTTATTGCTGAGTAAAATTCAATAGGGGCATAATGATGTCTCACAGCCACAGCCAGAGGTGGGCTGATAATAACTGCTGCTGGAAACGTGCATCATCATTCTCTTCACGGCAGAGAGCGGATCTTTCTCTCTTCGCTTCACTCGTTTTCTTTTCAGCCAAGAGACTGATATGCCAATCACGGTCCTAGTAGGAGCCCAGTCATCACACAGAGCAGCGCCGCAATTAAACATGACTCACAGTCTCGAAAAACGACTGCCCGCACCGATACGAAGAAATAAACACACTCATTATTCAGTTCATTAATCAGAGAATTAGCGACCGTGGATCAGAGTAAAGTAGAGCAGGTTGGGTTAACTTCTTTGAAAGTACAGTAAGCGTTATCGTAACCTCTCTCATTTAATGAAGTCGATCCTGAAAGTGCATCACGCTGACAGCAGAATGCAGATTAAGCAGAGATGAGTTGGGGATTTCTACCATGATGAGCAGCAGCACATAACTATTTTGATATTCAAAGAGTAACCATTTTTTGGACAGATTCTTGAGAAATCGTTGATTATTTCATCCAATTAATCAGCAGGATCTGATCTGTTGTTCAGCTTTTGCAGTTTGTTACTGAGTTAAACCTATTCTAATTAACAAATAAAACAAAGAAATCACTTCAGCTTTTTAAAAATAGCTATTTTATGTAGCTAACTAAATAAATCTGGTTTTAAATATGCCTGAAAACAAGCACTTGAGGTTCGATTCTGATTCTAATATTATTTAATTGGGATATATGAGGCATAGTATGTTGATTTCTCAACTAATGTTATAAAACAGGGTTTCACAGCCACTTGTAACCTGTGACCCATGCAACCAAACAGGTTTCCATAGCCCACTGCAGTTTTTAAATGAAACTGCTATGTGTGGTAGGTTGGCAACTTACTCAGAAGCAAGATTGCTAACTATCTTTATAGAAGAAACTGCTAATTATGTGAATGAACTGCATGCACATAACAGGTCACTAAGCCCAGAGTGACTGATACTTTAAGGAAACAGGAAAAGATGCCATGAGCGGGAAAACCATCAGTGGAGCAATCACGGAACAGGCAAAGCAGGTTCAGATCTGCGAAAACTTGTCCCGCTCATGGACAAAACTTGTTTTAGATTTGACCAAATACATATGTGACCTTGTTGGATGTAACTATATGGTGATGTCTAACCTGAAACCACAACGTGCACATCACTCTCGACCAGACAACATGCCTAGTACCATAGAAACATGTACCTGTGGCGATACATCACTTCCCGCTTCCAGAGTGAAAGGGTCTTAATAACGTATCCTTACAGATTCTTTGAGTGAGATAATTACCAATTTATTTTTCCTTTTTTTTTTTTTTTTTTACATATATACATTTTGCGGGAGTCCCACGGATCATTTTAGGCATCCACAACCTGCACAAACATCAGTACCACAAACATGGTTTCATCAGGTTCTGCGAGTACAGGTCTCTAGTTCAGATGAGCTGTTAAAACCAGCAGAGAACTGGAGCACTGGACCCATCGACAGCTATGTATTCAGCAAAATGTATGTTTTAAATTAGTACCCATTTATTAAACCAATCGGCGAAATCAAATAGTAATTGCATAGTAACTACTTATTATTTGTTTCTCATTATTTAGTTATACATCAGATTTTGACTAGACATATCAACAATGATTTTTTAAAAAAATTTAATAACAGCTGGTGGCCCACTGCAATACCATCATAGGCCACTCTGAGTCCACGGCAAACAGGTTGAAAACCACAGTTATAAATTATATAGACAGCTGTCAAACTGGTATATTACTACACTATTAGAGAATCAAATGAATAACCAATTTGTATAAAATTGTATATTATGCAGTTTTTATAATAACAATGAGAAAGTTGATATGCAATATAGTGCAAAAATGTTCCTCTCTGTCTTCACTGCAAATCCCAGTAAGATAAGGTAACTCAAACTACTGGATTTATGAGTACTGCGAACTTATTCCATTTTAGTCCACATAAAATTAAATAAAATGACCACTGTTATTGTTGGTAAATTCTCACCATTGCTGACAAGGAGCGGTCAGGAGATATTCAACTGCCAATTTTACTGTTTTCACAGTGCATTTTGATCAAATATATGCATCTTTGAAGAGTAGCAGTGACATTTTAATTCTTTCTAAACTTTCGACTAGTATTTTTATGTGTTCATGCAGGGGTGATTAGTTTTGGCATTAAATCCAGCCTTCTGCTCAGAGTGTGTGGTCTATTCATCTCTGACATACTAGATATGTCCCCGTGTCTGCCGGTAAAGAGACATCTTTCTACCACCATCTATCAGTCTAATGGATATTACTGACACCAGGACAAGGTGGACAGCAAAAGAGACACTTCATCTTCAGAGATTGAGAGAGAGAGAGAGAGGCAGAGAGAGAGAGAGAGAGAGAGAGAGAGAGAGAGAGAGTGGAAAAAATACAGCTTTACACAACACCACCAAATCTCATCCCAGCAGTGTGACAAATCCCGCACCGGATAATTTCATGATTACCTTTTCTCTTCAAAAGAGCCCGATGGCTGTGAAGAGCTTGAAGAGCTGCAAATGTTTACATAATCAATGAAAGCGGACTCAGACTGAGAAGTAGACGACAGGTAGACCAGCAAGAGAACCTCATTTGCGGATAGACACCTCAGAGATCACACAGAATAAGACATATTTCCTTTCCTGCTTACTTACCTCCCCCTCTCTTTCACGTCTTTTTTTTTTTTTTTTTTACTAAGGCCGTGATGACTGAGGACAGAGCTCTAATTATGCTGCATCTGCTGCCACATTAATGAAACCCCCTGGGGTTTGTACGTGGGACAATCAGGATTCTTCACCGGTCCGCCACTTATGCCAGACAATGAAAGGGCAAAGGGGAATCGGGTGAACTTGACGCTGTCCGGTGTTCTGTTTGGAGCATAGTGAGATATTGCTAGATTCAGGTCTAAAGGCCAAGGAGGGCGATTCTGTCGCTAGTTATCCTGCTGTAAGAAATGGACAGAAAGGACTGTGGGTGGATGGGGACTCGAGGTCAGACACTGAGGGGGCGGAAAACAGAAGAGCTCCGTGGCACTCAGATGTGATTAAACATAGTAATACAGGAACATATTGACGGTCGGACAGCTGTCAGATCGCCCGTTCCTTTAATATTTGCATTAAATCAGCCATGTTTGAAGAAAAGGAGCTGTAAGACTTCATCAACAAAGCTTTGATTGCTAGTCCTGTACAGTCTTCTGCATACAAATGATTGGGTTTTTATCTCAGATGGGTTCACTTTTAGGACACTTTGGGAGTTTTTTTTTTTTTTTTTTTAGGATGATGGTTCTGTATAAATGCAGTCAGTCACGAATTTTGAGAGTGAACAGCTATTGTTGCAATATCATTTGCATATTTACATTCTCCCTGTCACATTTATTATAGGATAATGCATTTTTGCATTGTTGTTTGTCTTAAAATAAATTGCCTTGCGAGAAAAGTTTGCGGGTAATTCCATCTGTCGCAATATACTGTATCTGCGGCAGATGTGCATATAATGTTTTGCTGTAAATTTAAACAAAAACAAAAAAAACTCAAGGATCGAGAGTAAAGTGTATAAATAAATTCCAGGAAGCCAATGGTTATAATAAAAGAATTGTCAACATTTAAAAAAAGATAAATAAATATATAAATAAAGATGGTAGTTTAGAAGCATGAGTGAACATTTAAACAGTACAGCATTTTTAATCTAAAGGGCATGGGGGTGGGGGTTTTGAATAGCAAAAATAACTTGCTGTTTAGTTATTTTCTGGGGTCATCTGTTTATCTATGCAGTATATTTGCAAACTGTATATTTGGCCCTTTAATATCACTTACAGTAAGTAATTAAGCAATGTTAAGACTTTTTACAATGTTCTTCAGTGCGAGGAAGATGCTTAACATTATGCTTTGCTCACTGTGTCTCCATTGTAACTGTATACTGAATTCTTCTATTTCAACTTAAAATAGCTCAAGTTTGATCTTGGCTTAATGAAACATTTAAAAATGTTTTTTTTTTTTTTTTTAATGATACCTTTATAAATGTAATTTTGTAATTAAGTAAATAAAGTAAAATAAAGTAAAATAAAATAAAGAGATACTTCAGCCACTGGTTTATAAAATGCAAAATTCAGGAGTACAAATACTAATATTTAAAAATAGAACAAATACAAAATCTTTCAGTAAAGTTGGTTGTTTATAAGCAAGGCAAATGACATTATTATTCATCAAATGTTGCACTTGATCTGTTCTGTTTGGTCAACCACCATTATCTAGTTTCACAGTAAACCATTTTTTTTTTATTTCATCCACATGTGTATTATTTGTTTAGTCTATAGGCATGCATAAGTTTTTGACAACCAAAACAAACAAAGACAAACTGCAGAAATGTAATTTGAGAAAAACTGCAATACAAAAGATGTAGCTGTAGGGGGGCTAAATCAAAACAATTGTAAAAACAGCCTAAACACAGCAGAACAAAAGCAGCTATTTGACCTAGACACGGTCATGAGCTTGTCTCTCTTCACCAGTTTCAATAAATTGCTCATATTGAAAAAGATGAAAAGTACACTTGAAATGAACAAAGCAGTGATTGCTGGTCCACCTTTATCAAGGCTCATATACTCTCCTGCATACAAATGCACCTCATTGAAGCCGCAACGAGGAAGCTTTTAAGAAGACAAGACACTTAATGAACAGATGAGAGTTATTCAAGAAGAAATGCATGCATACTTCATTAAAACACACACACAGACACACGCATACACTCGCACACTAGAGTATCTGATAGGGCTCTGTGTTCCTTTACTGATTGCTTTGTAAATGTAAGCCAGTGGTTGTTTTTTAAAAAAGCTTCAAGGTTTTTTTTATCCTTTATTCTAATAAAAGTGCTAAGCAACAGTGAACCAGCCAAACTGTTTCACCATGAACTGTATTTCAACAGCACCATGGAAACCAATTGAAATGATTTAAATTACATTTCAATTATGACTGGTTTTAAGATCACATATATCAACCCCTACCCTGCAAAAAACCAGTAGGTGAACATATAGTTAATGCTAGTCTAGTCCGAAAGGCAGTCACTTTCTTCCTCTAATTTTGTTCAATTTTATGCTGATTCACTCATTCAGAATGGACAGAACAGCAGTAGACTAAAAGGCAAGAACATGTGCTTAGGTCAAGTGCAAATTTTTCATTACATCCTGAAGTCAAAGAAAATTAAAGCTAACTTTTAACTCCGAGTTGAGAAAAGCTCATGTGAAGACTCTGTAATTCTGCACATTCTCACTTAAATGACTTCCTTGCATTTCATTTGGACCATTATTGTCCTTGTTAGATGATTTGTACTATTTGTATTTTCAATGTACAGATAATATGAATTCAAAAACTACTGAAGTTATTACCTAAAGAGAACAAAATAATTGCACACCGCAGCAGCTTCATTTGTTTGCTTTTCACCACATCCTATCAAACATTATCATCTATATACAGAATTAAACAGTGTCACCAAAATTCTGCGGTATTACGGTAACATGAACAAAGCAATGAGGGAAAGCTCTATAGCTCATTACTGAAAGCGTGATTTAATTGAATGCAGCTCCGTCAGACAGCGGTAAAGCTTGGAAATTAAAAAGGCGCTCTCATTTATCGATGTCTCCCCTTAAAAGCACAAGGAATTTCTACACAATGAGATAATGGTTCTCTAATTGCAAGATTTCATTGTTTATGATTATGCGGTTTAATTCGTCTCGACTACCTTTTCAGTTTACATTGTACTGTCAAGATGTGTGAATTTAATGAAACTAAGGAAAACTCCCTTGAGATTAGTTTTTTTTATACGCTTGAACAGATTTGTTGTAATCTCAATGTACAGTACGAACATTATAGTGCTATAATGTTTGTTACAATGTTTAATGTATGAATAATAAACATTTTAGTAAGCTAAACTTTTCATTCATTCATTAATTAATTCATTTTCATGTTATTTTTGACCCAGGTATGTACTGTATGAAGCATCTTTAGGTGTAAATATATATATATCATGTGCATATTCTGTTTTGTTCTATTTTGGGGACGTTTTCTGTCTGCCTGAGTGCCATTGTTCAACTTCTTCATTGTTAATTAATTTATCACACCTGTTTCTGTTCAGATAATTAACTCTGTGTGCTTTCAAGTGCTCGGTTTTCTCACTGTTCGGTCTTGTTTTTGTATTTTGTGTAGTTCCTGATTATCCTTTGTATTCTCCTAATTTATTAAAGGCTTTATATTTTGGATTTATGTGCGATTTACGGTAAATAATACCCAATATGAATAAATATATTTAGCATTAGTCCCCTCTTATCTCACACAACTTTAGGACTGAATTTTGCGGTGTACTGTACCTACTGACAAAGATATAAAAGTTCATGCAAATGAAATAAATGTTGTTGTTTTTTTACAGTCCATACATAATGCTTCATTATTGTTTTGATGGGGTTTATGTGAACAAATTAGCAAGAACTATTTTTTTTTAATTAATAAAAAAAAATACAACAAAAAAATAAATAAAAGGCCAACTTTCCAAACTCTGAATTTGGTCCAAAACTGAAATTCTGAAGATATGGTTTTAGCTGAGAAATATTAAGCTATGGCTGTTAGTAAATGTAAAAGTTATATACAGATTTTGAATGCATTATAAAAGGTTAAACAAAGCTCAAAATTAATTAAATAAAACGGTCCAGGCTTAAAAACACATTTATTGCACAAATTAAACCAATCATCAGACAAGAGGCTGCAGGCAAAAACACAGTCCATCATTCACCTGTCAATTGTGAGATTTTTTGGGTTTTTTCAAAAAAAAATTCAGTCTAGTGTAAAAAAAAAAAAAACTTTAAAAACCACATAGTGTTTCTTTTTGTTGCCCTTAATCAATTTGTGTCTGTCGATTTCAATTACAATATGTTTAAACGTTTTCTCAAAATGAGTTTTTTCTACTGCACTAAGCCATAAATCTCCTTTAGCACCCGTTACACCAAACTTCAATTTACAGAGGGATTTGTTTAGACATCACTTGGCTGATTTTATACAACACCTCATTTTAAAAAAGTGATTCATCACAGTATTTGATAATAGAGATATTATACTGATAAATAGAGATTCCCAAAATCCCCTCTGTAAAAATCTTTGACTCTAATATGTCATGAATGAAACATTTACTTTAAACCTGACTTCACCCAGCTTATATTTTTGGGCAAGAAATGTGCAAATTAGCATACATTTAATTAAATAATGACTCATTGTGCATTTGAATATAATATTATTAGAAAACCTGAATGTTTTGTGAACACATTTTATTATTATTATTTTTTTTTGCTTAATGTAATCATTCAACGGAAAGGATGGTGATAACTATTAGATAATGTTTAACAAGTGTCTCGCTTTCACTCATTTTAAAAGTAAAGAGCACAAAAAAAAAAAAAAAAACACATTGGTTATCAGTGAATGCATCAAAAAAAGTTCTTCCTGGAAAATGTATCACACGCAGTGGTCAACGGTGCTTCTGCCAGTGCCACTTGGCCACACTATCTATTTTCTGTAATGATACACTGCTGACCACCTTCACTCGCTCTCCTCTCTCTCCCCGTGCCTCCTGGCAGAGATCAGACCCTCTGTAATGAAAAACTCAGCCTGAATCTACCAGAGCACAGAGAAAGGGATAAAATCTTTGCATTTACGTGATAGAGCCCCGGGCATCCCTCAAGCAGAAAAGCAATAATTCTGGCCCACCATCAGAAACAAGGAGAAAATAAGATCATATTTCCCTCCGGCAGATTCAAATGCAGCATTGAATGGAACAAATTAACGAACTTAGCTTCTGCGTGCAACGTGCCAGACATCCTGTTGACTAACTAGGCATGGATTCCCTCAGCACAAAAGACCCTGGGCATTATTCTGCGATGATTTTAATATGCACATCTAATTGGGAGGGAGGGTTGGTTTGTTTATTAAAATGAAGACAGAGGCCAGCACAACCTATTTTTCTTCCATTACAGCACTTAAGTTGCTTGCAGTGCATGCAGACGCTTTCTTTAAAAAATAAATTAAAAAAACACCAGGTATTTCTTAATTAGCCCTCTATTTTTCAGCCTGCATAGTTAGAAATGTAATTAACCTATAGTAATATTCCTGTACATACACTTGTCAATTTGTATATTTGCATTCACTACAACTTTCATTTTTTAAATATATTTATTATCTGTTTTTTGTCCTGTCTCTGTAATTCTGTTGCACTGTAGAAGCTCTGTCACGAAAACAAATTCCTCGTATGTGTGAACATACCTGGCAATAAAGCTCTTTCTGATTCTTCTGATTCTGATTCTGATTCTGATTATATAATACATTCATAACATTTGGCTTTCTTGAGTTTCGCGGCTGCTCTCAGACATTTGGTTAAGTGTGAACAGTGCTGTGAAGTTCATTTGAGCTTTCTTGACTCTCGATATATTATTAAAAACTACCAGCTTAAAGCCATTCTAAATACAATACAGAGAAGGACTGTCAATTTAAAAGTGGAACCAATGTGAGGGCGTTTGTTTTGTTTACAGCCTTCAGCTACTATGGCCAGTCATGCAGGTACAAATCTAGCAGTTAAATTGAGAAAGACACAGTTCGCAATCCTTGGGTTTCTATAACACGTCAAATAACCGATTCTACCTGACAAAATGATAGAATTTTGCTCCTTTAGAATGAACGAGACTAAAAATAAGGCTCTATTTGTTTTTCAGGTTCTCTCTAGGGAGTTAGCAATAATTGACAAGCTCTTTTAATTAAAAGGTGTGATTTTTATTTGCACTACTCCAATATGACCCATTCATTTTTTTATTATTATTAAGTGTCTCCTCCTTATAATGGCTGACTTGTCAGGTTTAAAAAAAATTTATTTGATTTGATTTTTTGTTTTAAATTATTAATTTGAGTTCAGTTCTTTTATAAAAAAAAATACAGGGAAAACACTAATATTATGAAATATTACTGCAATTTTAAATGTTTCAATCTTTTATAACATTATGTATTGACTAAATGTATTGACTATTTCAAAAAGTGAGTAAACCAATTGCCTTAAAATTAAGTAAATAATTTGTAACAAATTATGTAAACTTAATTTCAAGATGCAATGGGTTTATTCACTTTTTAAGTAATGTAACTAATCGCTTTTTAGTTACAATGTTGGGCTACTGATAGGTCACTGATCAAATGGAAGCTAATCTGTGCCATCGATCATGTTAAATCCTTATTGAATTTTGCAAAGGAAAGGACAAACATAGTTAATGCTGCCAATCTTTGCCTGTCTTTTCGCTTGGTCATCAGTGCTTCTCAGTGAGAAGCTAAAAAAAAAAAAAAATACCCCTCAGCGGCTCTGGCCTTTGCCTGCTGAAGAGCTGGCCATCTGACAGAAATTAATTCTCTCATTTGCTCTTTTCTGCTGACATGGATGAAGACAAGGGGCATGAATCAAATCGCAAAAGATCTGAACCTCACTCAATCTCCGGTCCAAGGCTTTATCTTCACAATTATTTCTCAAAATAAAATAACAGCAGATATGTGATGAAATGCCATGGTATTTGTGCTTACGGCACTCACCCAAAGAGATGTACGCTGTGTTATTGAGCTCGGACCAACGGTTGAAGTGTCCCTCGTGTCATTGAGATGAAAGTCACACAGGTATCTGCCCTACTGAAGCTGGATCACAGTCGACACTCCAAATGTCAGTCAGCATGAGACATTTCATAGAGCGAGTCACATACAGATCCCACCAGAACAACAAGAAGAGAAATAAGTCAAAAATATTTTTTTTAGACTTACAGCTCAAAGTATACTTTACTTTTATGTGTATGCTAGGTAGGAATGAGCAATATTTATTGTCTACAATAAAAGCCTGACATAATTGTTGTCTTCAGTCTTAACGATGTGCAGTCTGGCGTTATTAAGTGTGTCAATAAAATAAAGAAATATATGTCTGTGATGAAGCCTATTAGAATGAGGTTAGAATTACACTATAATGCAAGTTATGAAAGCAAAAAAAAAAAGGAAAAAAAAGTCCTTTATGGGTTTTTGTGCATAATTTATGAGATATTTAAGCAACATCACAAAAGGAAGAGAGTGTTGTTTCACTGAATATCAGCACCTGAGCACAACTGCAAATGTAATATTGATTTTATACAAGAGTTGAACAAACAAGAAGTCAATATTGAATGAGTTAAGGTCCTTGCACACTCAGAAAGTCAGAAAATCTTGTCAGAAATTTTTTGCATGATAAAAAAAAATGAATATGACCTCACGTTTTGTCATTTAGTTTAATACAAAGTTACAAAATAAACAAAAACTGTATCAGATTCCATTTTCTGCATCCATGGCAACACTTGAGAACTGTTTTTGACAATTCAGATCCACAGTACAAAACACCAAAATCTCCTTTAATCTAAGTTCTACTTTAAATTGCGTTTTATTTAACGTTCTAAAAGTTTGAATTGATTGGGATAATCCCACAGGATTGGATGTGCCCAATATATTCCCTTTCAATTTAGCATTAGGAGCACTGTTTTCCAGAATTTGTCAACACTGAACCTGGCCATTTCCCAGTCGAAAAAAAAAACAAGTGATGGGAAAAACAACAAACTACCAAAGACAACATAAGAAAGAAGAAATCCTACAATGCTTAGTGCTGGTGAGAGATGGCTAAACACTATCACAATTTTGTTATAAACTAGTATTAAGACATTTCTGTTGCTCATAACCTTTAGAGAGAAAAAGCACAGGCTCTGGACAAATCTTTCTGGTGCGCACATGATCAAACAGGGCATACTTTGTAAGGCATTCAGTTGTCCATGCATGTTAACATACACCTAAAAAAAAATGTATAGTAGTATACTTTGAGCATTAGAGACAATGTGCTAAAGAGATTGCACAGAAAGAATATGCACATATACTCAAGGTGTTAAACTCCCTACAGCTCTTCCCTGGCCTCTAATTGCTTCACACATTGAACTTGTTTCTGTCAGAGGTAATTACACAGTCTGCTGAAGCCTATTAACAAAGATTCATTCATTCTATTAGGCCTGATTAACTGAGGCTGTTCACCATCATAAATTTTAGATCTGAATCTTCAATCAGTACAACACTGATAAATCAATAAGATTTTTAGCAGGGACTACAGAAAAGAAAAGTTCAAAATCAGACACTCTTGAAAATTTCAATGGCTTTTCCCAAACACAGTAGCACTCTTACTGGAGTTTCTCACTTCTCAGATTTTAAGAAATATCTCAGGTAATCATGTCTCTTCAAGAATAAGAACCGGTTACTGTTAGAATTGGGTTTGATTTTGCAAACAGCAATTTGGGTATATTTCAGTTATGACTTTGCTCACACATGAACAGTTCTACTTAAGATATTTCTGTAAAGTAAGCGCTAGCTAGGTAACAAACTAGCTAGCTAGCTGACTTTGATTTCTTGTGTGTCACGGGGGGCTCACTCACAAATACACAGATCTCAGGATTTATCAAAAATATGTATTTGTTTACACAATAACACTCACAACAGGAAGCAAAATAGCAGACAATTCAAACAATACTGGACCAAGTTCTTCTTCTTCTTCTTCTTCTTCTTCTTGATTTAATGGCAGGTCGCAACCAACTTGTTTGGACCAAGAACTAAACAACTCATGGGTATAAATACACAAGACATGATTGAACTGAATACATACAGGGGTGTGACATAGGTGGAACTAATGAACATTACCAAATGGCAGGAAAACAGAACAAAGAAATCACATGACATAAACAGAAGCACATGGAACACAACACATGGGGAATCACATGACACAACAAATACACCTTAGGTGTGTTAGACTTCATGCAGCGCTGCACAGAGCGATCGAAATCTGTCTTAAAGCGGTGCTTGCCGGTTAGAAGTTTTGTTAGACTTGATGCTGCGCCGACGCCACGTGACATCAAAGTACCGTGACAGCGCTCCGTGATCAGACGGTAGCCAGTGCAGCGTCTGAAGAGCCACTGCAGGAGCTGCGATGACGACACCGATATTACTCATGCGTTTGTTATATAGGCTACTTACATTTAAATTCATAATTATAGGCTACTTACATTTAATTCATAATTCCCTTATTGTTTAAAAATGAACTGCTTTGTAGAGAGACTGTTTTCTGTTTTATGTGTACTGTAAATCTTTTGTTGTTATTATAAATAAATAAATAAATAAATAAATAAATAAATAAATGAATGAATGAATGAATGAATGAATGAATGAATGAATGAATGAATGATGACGCCATGTGATCGGTCATCATCACTGCCGCAACTTTGAGCCCCGAAGATCTGACCTACCTATCAGAATGTGCTACCTCATGTACTACGCACGCCCGAAACCCTTCTGATGTCCCGAAATTATGGGCGGGACATCCGATGCACTGCATTTCGATTTGAAAGGGTTTCGCACGTGCGCAGTACATGAGGTAGCACATTCTGAGAGGTAGGTCAGATCGTCAGAACACCGGCTTGGCGGGTCCATTTTCAACTCCGCCCCCGCCTGCGCTCGGCTAATGTCGTTGATCACCGGTTTGCAGCCGTGGTTCAAGTCGAACGCACCTGATGACAACATCTAGACACACACGAATCATGACATTGAGAGCCTTTTTTTTTTTTTTTTTTAACCTTTTTGGATTAAAAAAACAACTTAAATATATACAATGCTGCATTTAATATAGTATATAATGCTGTTACTGATTCTCTAAAAAAAAACCTAGTTCAACAAAATTGTTTCTTTATAAATCGTACAAATGCTTTTTTTTACAAGTTGCAATACATGTTTCAGGCATCCTTATGAAGCTCCAGTTCAAAACACCCCATGGATTGTTTATTACGGCATACTATACTTATAAAAAAGAAGGAAAGAACTAGAACTCGAAAGTACTGTTTGATGTCTCTTTAAATACAACCGAACAATTGAATGTGTAAAAAAAACCTCCTGTTTTTATTCATTTAATTATTTTCAATGCACAGAAATCCATGTTGTCAGATGAAGTATGACATGAGTATAATAGTTATTTCTCTTTCACATCAACTGTAAAAAAACACACAAGGTTACGTGAAAAGTATACAAAAAACAAAACAAACCAAAAAAGTTCACACAAAGTTGGATATGTCTGTGAATGTAAACAGTTGGGGAAGAAACAACATGTTTATCATTATATATCTGTCAGAAAGCATCTTTTGGACATGAAGACAACACACTACTAACACAACTCTCCATTTTTGGGTGAAAATGATTTTTGCATTTGACGAGATGTATTATCCCAAAATAAAGAGCAGGAGTACAAACAAGGCATTTGAGTGAGTTCAAAAACTGTGCTTACTGATAAAAAGAATAACTCTCTTTGCTATGTAACTTTTTTTCATGCTCAAAAAGCAACGTTACTGAAGAAAAGTTGAAAGTGTAAAAAGCGTAAGACCCCTTAAGAATCAATGTTGAGATGGTAAAATGATTTTTTTTTTTTTTCCCTCTGAGGTAGTAATTTAGCAATCTCAAAGTCTTCCTTCACAGAAGAGGATTTTCCTACCTGTGCTTGACGTGACATCTGTTTTTGTGCAATAAAATAAGGCCAAAGGTCCACAGAGGATGCTTAAACCATGCTTCACTTATTTCTGTGAGCTGTCACTCAAAGCTTTATGAGTCGGAGTTCAGTTCTCCTTTCATTTGTGTGAGCAGAAATGGCAGCAAATGTGAGGGTAAAAACCAAGTGACAGCCTATTAACTTACCAAGGATGAATCACGGTACTCTGCAGGAAAAAAAAATTATAATAATAATAAATCAAAGGTCTGAGGAGGAGCAAGTAAGAAGTGAGCATTTGGCATCCTCTTGAATTTTAAAAGAGGACACCACACAATAAAACGCTGACCTTCTGAAGGAGAATTATAATTTTGACAGACTTTACCGGAGGTACTCATGGCTGCCGTAGGCCTTCACTAAAATGTCCGATAACGCTGATCCTGAACCGTATTGAGGGCCACAAATCCCTGTGAGCAGCCTTGGGGACACAAAGCACCAGCGGAGGAAAGTGAATCGCAGGTTACATGTGAGCCATCGCCCACATCCTCCAGGAATAGCACGACCACAGAACACCCTCATTCTCCTCAATATCAGCCGCTGAATCTCTCATGATTGGCTACATTTCGGCCATGAAGTGTCAAGAGCTCTCCAAAAGCTGGTGTGATATCAGTAATGAAAAAGAACAAGATGCCTGGGAGGAGAGCAAATCCATCCTGGTGGAAACGAGGAGGCTAAATGACCTTTGACTGATGGTGGCCTGATCTTCGCACCACTACAGGGAGTTTAAATTCATCTGCAACCTCATTTAATGTGCTAAGCGGATTCAGCAGTAATATTTAAGGGGAACCTCAGGAATAAAAACAGCTGTTACTTTGAAAAAGTGGGTGGTTGGACGTCTTTCTATAAATACATAGGTAAGCAGAGATAATGCATTAAGGAAATGGAAGTTGCAATGTTTTTCTTGCTTATTGTGACATATATTTGAGTAGTATTTCTCGATTTGTGTTCGACCACACTTGAATGGATCATTGTGGTTTCTATTCATTCACGCACACTTATGCACTATGGCCATTTGAGTTTATCTAATTCACCTATAGTGCATGTCATCCAGAGGAAACAGACGCGAACACGGGAAGAACATGCAAACTCCACACAGAAATGCCAACTGGCCCAGCCAGGACTTGAACCAGTGACCTTCTTACTGTGAGGCGACAATACTAACCACTGAGCCACCGTGCCACCCAGCACTTAAGTTAAAAAGGTTAAATCAATCTCATTATTATTATTATTATAAATAATAATATTATATTCATTAATATTTTTACACAAATCAGTTATTTCT
This sequence comes from Danio jaintianensis, assembly GCA_903798115.1. Taxonomy (NCBI): domain Eukaryota; kingdom Metazoa; phylum Chordata; class Actinopteri; order Cypriniformes; family Danionidae; genus Danio; species Danio jaintianensis. The sequence goes on from CAIGQV010018202.1 coordinate 11,598,454, forward strand.
TAATAAAAACATAATAACAACAACCACAACAACAACAACGACAATAATACTAATAATAATAATAATAATCATCATGTCAGGTGTTTGTTCCGTTTTCGTCATGTGCTCCTTTGTTCTGTTTCCCGCTGTTTCCGATTGATTGTTTTCACCTGTGTGTCATTATCCCGTGTGTGTATATCTACCCCTTAAGCCTAGTTCACACTAGAAGATTTTAAGCCTGATTTGAGCCCGATTTGGAAGTTAACGAGCTCGCAGACAGATCGGGCTGTGATCGGGGAAAAATCTGGGGGTGCTCGATGCTCGGTAGTCTTTATGTGTGAACTACTGAACAACGCATCAAAGAGGCTCGCTGACTCATCGCCGACACCTCGCAGACCAAAATCCAATATCTAGCATGCTGAATATTCCAGAGCAGTCGGCCGACTCGACCCCACGTGCGGTCAGATGTAGTGACGAGCTGCAGCCAATGAGAGAGCATATCAGCATGAACTAAATGGCCGTGTGCTCAGGAGCTCAACAGAAACGTCTGTGATTGGCCAGAATGGGCATCGATGAACTCGCTTCATTCTGCTTTAACACGGACACGAGAGTAGGTATGAGGCGCCGGAGTGGACAAAAGACAAGCGAACACAGAGAGACCGAGTGTGCGCGAGAGAGACCGAATTTGTGCGAGAGAGACCGAATATGCGTGCGAGAGAGACAGGAGCTATTTCGCAGCACGGAATATGCTGTTTTGAAAGATATATCTGAAGTACATTTATGTATTTGCTATCAGAAAGTTATGTTTATGTTAGCAGGAGGTTGCTAGGCAAAAAAGGCATGCATATTTAAAGTCACGGCGAAAAGTAGCAGATATGCATGCAGTCATTTTGACCGATATGGTACTTAAAGGTAGAAATATTCAGTTCTTTTCTGATTTGTAATTTAAAAAAAAAATGACAATGTTAGAAAGAAATATACAGATATTTAGGATCCTCCCTCAACATTTCATTGGCTGTGGTTTGGTAGCTTGACTGAGCTGCTGGGGGAACGAGTTGTTGTCAGATCATGTAGTGTGTGACCCCCCCTCTTGTGGATCATTTACGTAGTGTCGCGTAGTGTGAACACCACAGCGATTTAAAGACACAAAATCAAGTCATGTAGTGTGAACGGAACAGCGATCTGCCGATGTTTCAAGTCATGTAGTGTGAACTAGGCTTACTAGTATAACTAGTATAAGACAATACTCTTCCATTGTCGAGTATTGTATTACCACAACGTGTTGTCCATGTTCCTGTGTCTCCGTCTTCCCGTGTTTCCAGTGAGTGTTATTAATAAATGTACGTATTTTGATAATTCCGTGTTTCGTGCCTTTGTGAGTAAACAAACCGTGACAGAATACTCGACCCAAACAAAAGTGCGGCGTGTTTTCCCCCGTTTTATTTTGATAGTCTTTTTGCCCCAGTGTTTTCTTTTCCTTTCCCCCGTGTTCCCATGGATCCCTTATACCGTCCCGAATTCCTTCTCCTCCTGCTGGACCAGGGGGAAAGCAGCCTCGAGGACCATACGAGCTTGTTCTTATCAATAGCAAATTCCACCAGCTATCCGGACAACGTGCTCTGCGGGTTTTTCAACACCAACCTTAACCCCGCTTGCAGAGCACGGTTGTCCGAAGATGGTCCTCGGGGCAATTTTGCCGCTTGCGTGGAGTGGACACTGGCGAGGAATGGATCGACATTCACCGTCTGTGTAGAGGAAGAGCTCGCCAGTGCCACTCCGGACCCAGTGACCAGCCCTATACCACCGATCTGCAGGGAACGTTTGCCAGAGCCCACCGCAGACGGAGAGCCACCCGCGGTGCGCGAGCCATCGCCAACAAGAGCGACAGAGCCATATACCACCGTGGAGGAGGAGCTCAAGAATCCGTCTGACCAGGTGCGAGAGCCGGCAACATCACCCAAGGTGGGAGTTCTGGTGGAGATAGAGGGACCGAGCGAGGGTCCCATCCACCCTCCCACTGCTAACGGTGAGCGACCGCTGGACACGGGGAAGTTACTCATCGACTTCTGGAGCGAAGTCAAGCCCCTTCCGCTGTTTCCAGACAGCAAAGACGTATCTGCGAGTCAACTGTTTCCACACAGTCTTTTAGTTCCTGAAGTTCCCGATGCCCCAAGCTCCAGAGTCATGAGTGACTTCCCACCCATCCCACCCTCTTCACCTCTGCTCATACCTATGACTCCAGCCAGTCAGCCAGCTCCAGCGCTGCTGCAGTCAGCCAACCCCCCAGCTCGCCCTCAAGCTCCAGAGGTGGAGCTCGCTCGGAGGTGCTGCCTGCCAGCATCGCCCTCTGGAGGGTGTCACCCAGCGTCAGCACCTCCAGCCTCCGAGCTACAGACTCCACCTCGGCCCTTCGACCCTTGTGCTCCGCCTTGGCTCCCTCCTCCCTCGTCTCCGCCGTGGACCGTCAGTCCACCAGCTCCACCAGGCTCCCTCGTCCCTCCGGCTCCGCCTTGGTCAGTCGTCGCCCTTCCTACGCCTCTGGACTCCACTCCTCTGGCTGCGCCTCGTCACTCCGTCTGGCCAGCTACGTCGAGCTCCTCCTTTCCTCCAGCTACGCCTTGGTCCTCTGTCGCTCTGGCTCCGCCGCGGGCTTCCGGACCCCCGCCGTCGCCTCGCTCGGGTGAGCCGTCTGCTCCACCCCGGCCCTCCGGGACCTCGGCGTCACCTTCACCTTACGGCTCTCCGTCTCCTCCTTGGGCTCCACCACCATCAGCGACGCCATCAGGGGGGTAATGTCAGGTGTTTGTTCCGTTTTCGTCATGTGCTCCTTTGTTCTGTTTCCGATTGATTGTTTTCACCTGTGTGTCATTTATCCCGTGTGTGTATATCTACCCCTTAGTCTGTCTCTTCCATTGTCGAGTATTGTATTGCCACAACGTGTTGTCCATGTTCCTGTGTCTCCGTCTTCCCGTGTCTCCAGTTTCCAGTGAGTGTTATTAATAAATGTACGTATTTTGATAATTCCGTCTTTCGTGCCTTTGTGAGTAAACAAACCGTGACACATCATCATCATCATCATTTATTATTATAATTATTATTAGAATAAAACACTCAAATTAAATGATATAATTAAAATAAAAACAAATAAACAAATCAACTAGCCTTAATTTATAGTGAACACAATACTAATAAAAAAAAACTTTGAAAAGGAAAGGAAACTTTGAAAAATAGGGGAATTTTACAGGATGCTATAGCATACATCTTCTCTCATACCATCTCATTACGCTTGCAGAATTTAGATGTTGGTGAAATACAGATGCAGTACATTTCCATTCTAAAGCTCAGCACATTTCAATCCTCTCTGTATTAGCATGCAGCAGCTCAAGGTTAGCGGTGGGCTTCAGGTTGTAGTTCCAGCCCCCCTCGAGGCCATTTTGATGAGGTTGCATACTGATTTCAGCAGATGCCCGATGGGAGTTCAGCTCAGGGCATCAACACATAACTTCCAGCTCCAAGCCCACCAAAGACTGTTCTGGCAGCAGGCAACGCCAAAAAGCAGTAACAAAATTATGATGTGATAATTACAAACTACCACTGCAATCATATAAATCACATCACTGAAAAAAGGGAGGAATAGAATGTTAATCATACACATTTCTGTCTAATTGCACGTTTAAGTGCAATATTTACCTGGAAGGTTGCCATTGTGTGTATTGACACTTAAGTAATGTTCTGACATGTGGTTCTGACATGTTATTATTGACACCTTTTAGATTATAAATCAGGAAAGCACATTAAAATAAGTATTCAGAGAGCTACTACTGCATAATATTATATTTCATATATACATTCATTCATTTTCCTTCGGCTTAGTCCCTTACTTATCAGGGGTCGCCACAGCGAAATGAACCGTCAACTATTCCAGCATATGTTTTACACATACAGTAAGGCCAATTTTGTTAATCCAATTCACCTATTTACATTTACATTTAGTCATTTGGCTGACGCTTTTATCCAAAGCGACTTACAAGTATTATGCAGAGGCCAATTATCACTGCAGAGCAAACGGGGGTAAGGTGTCTTGCTGAAGGACACTTCAGTCATTGTCTGCTGGCACTGAGATTCAAACCCACAACCTTCTGCTTACAAGTCCAACTCTCTAACCACCAGACCACGACTGACCTATACCGCATGTCTTAGAATGGTGGGGGAAACCGGAGCACCCAGAGAAAACCCACACAAACACGGGGAGAACATGCAAACTCCACACAGAAATGCCAACTGACCCAGCCGGGACTCGAACCAGCGACCTTCTTGCTGTGAGGTGACAGTGCGAACCACTGAGCCACAGTGCCACCCTATTTCATATATATCTTATATAATAATATGTAATACTTTTTTTAATGTGCATGTATAAAAAATTATATATATATATATATAATATGCACACACATTTCAATTTTACAGCAACTATTAACTAAATATAAATTCGAATTTTGATCTCATCAGTTAATTTTATAAACATTAATAATGATAACATTAAAACAAGATAAATCCTAAAGAATTATTGTTTGTTTTCAGTTCATTTAACTGATGTATTAAATAAATGAAAGCTTATTATAATGTATTACCAACTATTTTTTGAAGAATGTGACACAATTCATTAATTATACTTCTGTTATTTTAAGCCCCTTTTCGTCAGAAAATCCTTTCTGGAAATCGGACCACTTTAAACCCTCCACCAACTATTTCGAGAGATCTATTTATTTTTTTTATTACATAACAGTGATGAAGTCGGAACAGAAATACCTGTCAGAAATAATGAATGTTCATGCTCTGAAATGTGCAAAGCATTACAATAATTTGTTTAATTAATGTCCTAATGGACCAAAGAATAAGACCATGACATGTTCAATTTGAAATGTGTGACTGACTAATGAGCACAGCATCAGAAGATAAAACTGGGCAAATCCTCACCACATGCAAATATAAACTCACGCTCTCTTGATCTGTGTACCGTCACCAAAGGCGAAGGATGCGACCCGTTGTGTCTCTCACCTGTCAAACTCCACAGAAACACAACAACACATGCAAACTAGACTGATACCTGAATCACTTTGATGCGCCGAAGGCTTAGTCTGACAGCGGATCCATTACTGCCTTGTGCAGAGAAATGACAAAATACCCCAAAAATGAACCTCAAGGCTTATTCTTTACGATCTATGAATGACCCGCAGCAGGACATCAAAGGATGCCCATGCCACTCACTCTGAGAGATCTGCTTGTGTAGTTATCCCTTCCTCACAGTGGATATTTGTAACTCGTTCTTCACAACATAATGCGAATCAGATTTGAAATACACAGTTCCCAAGTACTCCATACTGGTAAGGTACACAAACAAAAAAGTATAGTCCTTTTGACTTGTATTTTAACTGAGCAATTCCAGCGTTATGGATGGGACATTTGTAGTAAAATCTCAAAACATAAATTCACATAGAAAGTATATGTTAACATTATATTGAAACATTTGTTTATATTTTCCAAAACAACTATCCATCAGAAAAATACCAATTTGTAAAAAATGTTTATATTTTAAATGAGGAAAATAAACATGCGTTATGGATGTGACCAAAAAAGTTTGTGAGTTTACAGAGATTCTGTGAATTAAACTGCACAACCCAAAAGAAGTATTTTGAGTATTTTTACAGTACTCTCAAATACAAGCCTACACAAAAATACTTAGAAAGGGTTTCGCTATTTTGGTGAAAACAATTTTTTTCATGGCAAGGCTGATGTTTGCATGGAATTGCACAACTACTAAAGTCAATTAAATTTGCTGCTGTATTAAAAACATGATTATAATTATTATTATTATTATTATTATTATTATTATTATTATTACTATTATTATTATTATTATTGTTTGAGCCTTTGCTGGGTCAGTTGGCATTTCTGTGTGGAGTTTGCATGTTCTTCCTGTGTTTGTATGGTTTTCCTCCGGGTGCTCCGGTTTCCCCCACAAGTCCAAAGACATGCGGTATAGGTGAATTGGGTAAGTTAAATTGTCCGTAGTGTATGAGTGTGTATGGATGTTTCCCAGTGATGGGTTGTGGCTGGAAGGGCGTCCGCTGCATAAAACATATGCTGGATAAGTTGGCGGTTCATTCCGCTGTGGCGACCCCAGATTAATAAAGGGACTAAGCCGAAAAGAAAATGAATGAATGATTATTATTATTATTAATATTATTATTATTTTTTTTATGTAATACGGCTGGGTTATATTGGCAAAAAAATAATACTTAATATTTTTTAGCTTTGTATTGACATAATATACTGAGTGGTGCTTATTGACATTTACACATTGTATATTACGTGATGTTTCATGCAAACACAAAACATAACAAAACAAACATGACTAAACATGACCACAAAACCAAACTTTTGAATTTGGACAACTATAATAGAGTTGAAAATATCATAGACTTAAAACCTATTTAGAAATTATAACAGAATAAATATGGGCATGGCCAAATATTCTATAAATCTTAAATGAATATACGATCTTCACAAAATGAGGTGAGAATATGTAATGCTCAAATGTTCAAAATCAGCAAATAGGTGGCGCTATAAATGTTAGGTAGCACTTATTTTTGCCTCAAATGGCTAAAACTGTATTTTCCATCAATACTAAATCATAAATCGTTTATTTATATGCATGTGCCAGAAGGCCTTAAAGTGCTTGAATCCCAAAAAGTTGTAATATTTTGTATTAATACCATTACACAAGTCTGAATTTGCCCCATAACCATAATTTGCATGAAAAGATTTAAAATCGTTGGTGTTTGATAACAAACTGCAACTAATTGTGTATAGATACACTTTTATGTTTCTGCTCATATAAAACCTCAATCCATTCTAGAACTGAATAATCTTGCTATATTTTTAAACTTCACTTAATGCGAATCATTGCTCTTGAGGAAAAGTATACCATGTGAAGTCTTAATATTCATCTTAACGTTGCTATAATCAACCTGTTGTAGTCACATCTTCACGCACAAACCCTTTAGACAATGAGCACTTAAATAAATTGCCATGCAATCTTTAATTAATCAATGAGCTTCTAAATACCTTTACATATTCATGCTGAGGAAGTCCATCAAGAAACTCACTCAGTCAGAACAGGAAATAGCTCTGAAAACTTAATTTGTGTGTTATCAGGGTTTATTTTCCGCAACTAAGAAGACAAAGACGCCTACTGAAGTACACATTTGCACTATCAGGACCCTGTTAGGGAGACAAACACTCAACAACAGCTTGTTGTTTAAACATGTAATTAAATTTAAGAGTTAGCAGAGAAAGTGCAGAATGAATGGTGCAGATATGCATGGGAAAGCACTTAGAGTGAGCACAAAATACACACATTTGTGCAGAACAGAAAAGGATTTGAGGTCAGTGGGCACTGAGTCAACAAAGATAGCATATTCTATTAAGATAATATGCAAGGACTGTGAGTAATGAGCAGTGGTTTACAATAAAGCTATTGTCACGGTGGACACTGAAACCACAATCATTGAGGACACTTCATGTTTCTGCTTTTGTATTCATAATTACTGAACAAAAACATTCCAAATTCTTATTTTAGCTATTTAGATAATATTTTGGAGTAAATCAGTCTTTGTTATTTTTATTATAATGAAACATGATTGGTTAAAATTGTAATGTTAGCTCATAAGTTTAAAACACATTAAGGGGATACTGTATTTCATGGGGAAAACATTATATTTGTACAACTTTATTTTTCATCAGGGTTGTTATTGTTAAATAAACCTTTTTTTAAAAGTTGTAATAAAATATAAATATAGGAAATGTTACCTGGGCAGCATGGTGGCTCAGTGGTTAGCACTGTCACCTCACAGCAAGAAGGTCGCTGGTTCGAGTCCCGCCTGGGCCAGTTGGCATTTCTGTGTGAAGTTTGCATGTTCTCCCCATGTTGGCGTGGGTTTCCTCCGAGTGCTCTGGTTTCCATCACAATCCAAAGACATGTGCTATAGGTGAATTGGATAAACTAAATTGGCCGTAGTTTATGAGTGTGTGTGTGAATATGAGAGTGTATGGGCTTTTTTTTCTCCATGAACAAAAAAATAAAAACCATTAACCCCATTAACTTTAATTGTGTGGGCAAAATCACAACAGTTTTAATTATCTTGTTTTTACGTTCTGAAGAAGACAGAATGTAATTCAAGTTTTAAATAACACGTGAATATGTAAAACATGACAAATTTTTCATGCTTAAGTGAATTATTCATTTTTAGCAGTGGTTCTAGAGGGCCTCTGAAATGCAGCAGGCCAGGCTATTTCTCATTGCGGCGTGTGTAAAATACACACTGAACGTTCCCTCAAAAGACCTGACCACTGTAGAAACATGATATGAAATCTACATCTCTTGGCTGAATAAAGCAAAGCACTGTCACTAATTTTATGGATGACAATTGTAATCAGGGCAAAGACTTTCACAACGACAACCAGATGTCTTGAATTTGGTGTTCAGAAGTCTGTTATTATTGATTCACAAACTAACAGATTACTGTAACAACTTATTTCTGCATAGACACGGTTTAATATATTTTATGTAACTGTCAGAATTAATGACTACAAGTGTTTCATAATACATGCTCACAAAATAAGCCTGTTTTAGAGAAGCTTGTGAGGATCAGTGGTGTTTGTGTACATATGGGCAACAGATGTACAAACATAGTTATTACTTATGTGTGTAAAAAAGTGTGTATAAACGTGTACATGTTTTAATCGTTCTTGAACTTGTATTAATTAAAAACAAGGAGCTGAGAAAAAGTAATCACTTGGATGATGGAGTAAAATGGTTGCAAAGAACTTTTACTTTAGTGCCTATCTGAATCTAACATTTCCATTGCATTCAAATCTGAGATCCTTCTATTTGGCTGATTGGGAAGGCGGTGTACTTTACTACATATAATATCCCATGATTCTCTGTGAGCATAATTTAGGGGTTGAAAGAAGAAAACTGGCATTCTGAAATACATTTTCTTCCAACATACATCAAGTAATTGAAAAATGAACTGGCGTGATGTCATTTCAAACAGAATCTAAGATAAGATGTCTAAGATAGCTTGCCAAAGCGAACTTTCAAGAAAAGTTTGATTTGCTTGATATGAATGATTATTAATGATATAATGTGCTTTGACCAATATATTTACACTATATTGGTCTGTAGCAATAGCACAATTGGTGTGACTTTTTGGTTTATTATTATTATTATTATTATTATTATTAT
>CAIGQV010018202.1:11607842-11619592 GCA_903798115.1 Danio jaintianensis
CACATGTGTGTGTGTGTGTGTGTGTGTGTGTGTGTGTGTGTGTGTGTGTGAATGAGTGTGTATGGGTGTTTCCCAGTGATGGGTTGCAGCTGGAAGGGCATCCGCTGCATAAAACATATGCTGGATAAGTTGGCGGTTCATTAATAAAAAGACTAAGCCAAAAAGAAAATGAATGAATGAATGAATGAATATCATTATTATTAGGTATTATTCCTCTGTTCTGTCCATTGAGGTCAGATATACAGTACATGAGTAAAAATAAGCGCACTGAAAAGCTGCTTTACAGAAGATGTTAAAGAGCATTTCTAATTGAAACCAACACCTACTCCTTTTCATCGTGTTTGATACTGTAAAGCTGCTTTCTTTAAAGCAGTCTACTGTATAAATTGATTTATACAGTGTGTGCATAACTATACACAATCATATTTTTTCCCCCAGACACATTTAACCAATTCCAAAGAACATCAGTTTTAATTCCTACAAATAATTTATAGTAGTTGTAAATAAGTGAAAAATGTCATATTCAAATTTACATAATAATTTAGCAGCCTTTTAGCAGGTAAAATGGCCTCAAAACAAGATTTTAACTCATGCTGAAAGGGAGAATAAAGTTTTTTAAGTTTTAAGAAAAGATTTTAAGTACTAAGGTGAAGAATTAAACCACCAGGAACCCTTAAATCTTCAGTGACACCATTTTTTTCCAGAACTGCAGCCTATTGGAGTCAATAGTACAACGTTTCAGGTTCTCATAGACATTGCTAACATAAGGAATCTTGAAACATGGTATATACCTAATGAGTAATCACAAGCTGAAGTGTCATAAATTATTTAAAGACTGAGTTTATGTACAGTTTTGTGGACAGAAAGGTTAAGAGGAACTATTGATGTACCAGCACAGTTGAAGTTCAGATAACAGCATGGTGGTGTAAATCGTGCTGTGAGATGATACTGACATTGAGTAAAATGGACCTTTTAAGGCAGGAGATGAACTTTAAACGAACTCTCAAAACTTAGTGGATCTTTTTACTTACTAACCAGAGTCTGGAAGATAAATTCTTCAAACAATGGTACAAGAGAATAAATGTGCGGGTCCCTCGATCTTCTAACATGAAAGATTTATTTTTTCATTTTTTTTATTACTCCCCAGCTTAATAATGTTATTAAGCTGGGATGATGTTTCAGGACTCTTTACCTTTGCAAAATCTCCCAGACCTGGACACCTTGTACTTCTGGAAACTCCAAGCAGGGAGAAAACTGGTTTCTATTGCATCCTTCTTCTGAGCATCTAACAATAATTTTTTTGTTTTAGGTCTCGTTTTTTGGGTCATTTACCTGTAAAAGGAAAGCTTCTTTATAATAACACAGTTTTTTTTCTTACTTTCAGACCATATAATTGTAAACATCTTTTATTATTACTGATTATATACAAAAATGTGATCACACCATTGACCTGCATAATAATTTTGGGCACAGTGTTAGTAAAAGTAACAAGACTGGAGTGCTCAATTGCAGAGTTTGAGCAAGCATCTATAGCACTATTATTAGATACTTTTCTGAGGTTTCTCACCACTGTCATTTCATCTTCATTTATTTATTGTCAGGAAAAGCAATTGATACAGTAGAGATCAAAATGACAGATTTTAAGCTTGCTTAATTTTATTTGAAGTTATCCTAACAGGAATAAAATAGCAGATTTATATAATAGCGTAGTTCAAATTCTCTACATATCTTACATACAGTATATTCTGAAGCACAGTATAAAAAGCTAAATGAGCTATATTGAAAAAAGAACACTCTGGAAGCTGGTGGTTATTTTCCTAACTATCTGACAAACCTTGTTTAACTGGCAGCCAAACTTATCGGTTTTCAGTGACTTTGTAAGATTGTGGGCTGATCTAAAGTGATTGAAACTCTCTGACATCATCTTGTCCAGTTGAAGGTCAAAGATATGACCCTTTCAGCCATAGTAAGAGATATGTGGGGATAATGTGATAATGTGGTCATTCTAAATGGATCTGATGGGAAACATCAAGCTGGTTGTCAGAGTGAGAAAGACAAAGTGTGTAAAGAACTGCCATTTTTCAGTGCGTTGGTTATTTTTTAATACAGTTTTCTACTAGCACAGATTAGCCTCAGCTAAAATTCCTTCAAATATTTGAACAATGAGGATTATTTTTAAAATCAAACTAAATGTTCATTAATTATTCTTTAATTTTGATCTCCACTGCATTTACAAATTCATCTGAATATCATTTTCAGTTTCAGGCATTTCAAATGTCCTACCTCTAAACGAAGAATTTTAAAAAGCACTTCACTGTAAGCATATCAGTGACTCAATGTCATGTTATCACACACTAGAAGTTCTCTTTAGATGGTGCGCTTATGCATTAGCACGTCTGTTAAGTCACTGACTGACAGTGTAGCGAGACAGCTGTCCTCTCTTTCGGATACATCCTCAGAAAAGTGACCCTGCTAAGGAGGAACTAAATACAGCCATGAACGAGTGGATAAGAAGGATTTGCAGATGGTCTTTGCACACAAACATCCACACAGACGCACAAACAAACAGCGCCACGCATATTCATGCAAACCAGCTGCAATCGCTGCTGCCAATCCGACATCGGTGGAAGAGAAGGCCGCAGACAGCTGTAAGATAAAGACAGGATAACATCGGTACATCAGCACACAGCCTAACAGCACTCTCTCAGGCCTGACAACAGCTAGTGACAGGCAGACGGGACGCAGTGAGGGAGACATACGCGCACTGGTGTATAACGCCGCTCTGACATCCTCCTAAATCTGCTCCGTGTTAGCGTCTGATTAGCGAAAACATGTCTACAACAGCGTGTCAGGATGAGAATAATTCCCACTGATGAGACTCGGCTACCAGGCTCAAACGCATGCAGACTTTGTCATAAGCAGCTCTCAAGCGAAGGCTTTTTTGGCAGGCACGGGTTGAAAGGGTTATCTAAACTAATCCGCAGGTTCTGCGCCTGGAATCATTCGCCATTTGCTGTACATTCATTCCTATTGAGGATTCAATAGAGTCTAGATTCATTTCACAGCAGCTTCCTGATGAGACCGTTATCTCTGAGACCTATGCCTATCTTACAAAGCAGCTTTTGATGCAGCATACCGAAGTGTTCCTCTTTCACAAATGAGCGTTTTATTGTTGAATCCACACAAGATACATGCCTGGAGTTGTGGTTTCTTTGTCTTTTTTTCACTCCCAAGTTGAACTTCCGTACGTTTAAAAATATTTCTCAGTCAATTAGCTGTTCGCTAATGGAAGTTTTGCAGTCCTGACACTCGACTGAGCTCAAGGTCTGGCAACGTGTTAAAAATGGCCAAAAAAGTGTGGAAACCTCGTTCCAATAAACACATTTGGCTCTTTCATCTGCCAAAACAGGTGCACACAATCAACGTACCACCATGCAATCTTCTTACGCAAACATTTACTGTAGAATAAGGGCTTTTTCCTCAATCAGCCAAAGCAGGAACTGTAAGGAAATAGGTTTGCAGTTGTTTAAACAAAAGAGCTCACATATTCACAGCTTCAGACACATACAAATCAGTGTCAATCCAGCTCAATCCAGTCTGGCCATTCTCCTCTGACCTCTGGCATCAAAAAGACATTTTTTCGCCCACAGAACTGCTGCTCGGTGGATATTTTCTATTTTTCTAAGCATTCTCTGTAATCCCTAGATATGGTTGTGTGTGAAAATCACAGTCGATGTGTGTTTTTTTCTGAAATCAGAAAAAAATGCCAGAAATGCCTGCCTGGCACCACATTTAAAGTTACGTAAATTATCTTTCTTGCCCACTCTCATGCTTGGTGGTCAGTAAAGAAGTACATGTATTTTTGGTTACTATACTTAAGTAGCTTTTTTCACGTATGTGTACTTTACTGAAGTATTTGGGGATTTTTTATTTTAACTTTACCATATTGCAAAGGGGGCAACACGGTGGCTCAGTGGTTAGCACTCACAGCTAGAAGGTCTCTGGTTCGAGTCCTAGTTGGGTCAGTTGGCATTTCTGTGTGGAGTTTGCATGTTCTCCCTGTGTCCGCGTGGGTTTCCTCTGGGTGCTCCGGTTTCCCCCACAATCCAAAGACATTCGGTATAGGTGAAATGAATAAACTAAATTGGCCGTAGTGTATGTGTGTGAATGGGTGTGTATAGATGTTTCCCAGTACTGGGTTGCAGCTGAAAGGGCATCCACTGTGTAAAACATATGACCCCTGATGAATAAAGGGACTAAGCCGAAGGAAAATTAATGAATGAATATATTGCAAAGGGATCAATATAGAAAAAAATCAGTGACTCCTTTTTATTTATAAGTGGAATTTGGTGGAATTTGGTGGAATTTGCTTAGCATAAATGCAGTTAAGCATATGTATTTATTTTATTTACCAAGTATCATCAGGTGTTATGTGAAGCCATACAGGAATTAATGCACAAACACTTGCAATCACATCAAAGCAATACTAAATTGATATAGCATTCTTGTAGCATCTTGTAGCATAGCATTCGGTGACTGGCAAGTGTATTTCTAATGATACAAAAGCTAGTTCCTGTTTACAGTAAATCTGTTATTTCCAGTTCATATTTATGCACAGAGGATACAATATCAAAATAGTAAAAGACAACTCTGTGTGATCTTGATTTTTAAGAAATTTTAATCTCCAACGGTGTTACAAATAAACCTTAAATTGAAACTGCCTGATTTGAAATCATGTTATTTCAATTAGTTCTACAAGAAATGGCTTAAATTCAAGGTTTTGTGCTCATGATAATTGTAAAAGACACAAGAGTCTAACTAATTAATGTTGTTTTATTAATATATTGTTGTGCTAAGAGTAACATTAGAGTCCTTTCACATATTGCTGATTAAAAATGATTATGTGACATTATAACCATAATAAAATCATAGTACTTTGTATACTTAATTACATTTGAAGGCAATTACTTTTGTACTTTTACGCAAGTGAAAGTGTAGCAGGTGCAAATTTACTTGGAGTAATAATTTACATAGAGTATCTCTACTTTAACTCAAATACTTGGTTTGTGTGCTTTGTCCACCACTGGTCTCTAAAGGGATTTGGATGTTACCAATATGTTGGAAAATAAATCGAATATTTACTGTGTAAACACATCTTTCACTGCGACATCACTGCAACCTTATTCCAACTAATAGAATACCTTCAAAGAAGAGTGGAAGTGTTAAGAAAGACTACATCCATATTACAGCCAGTGGTTTTGAAATCGCACTAAAGATAACTGACGAAGCATAGGAAGTGCATGGCTGCCTTCATGTGTCAAAGGGAACGCTGAAATCACGCAAATGCTTCCTGTAAGGCAGAAGCTTTAATGTAGTCTATAACTTCAGAGCTGACACTGTAATGAAGAGTAGGGATGCAACACAACATGGTGTGTGCTTTCTGCAATAATAGTTTGTTTAGGGAAGCAAACTCTAGATAGATGATCCCTTTTCTGTTCACAAAATAGTTTGGAAATCATTCTGTGAAAATGCTGCACAAGAGCACTGTAAGTGAATGCAGTCGGAGTGAAAAGCTTTGTCAAAATTTGATGGCAAAACAATTATTACCGTCCAGCTGTAGGAATGCTTTTCTGCTGTAGTGTGACTGCCAAAGTGGAAATGCTGGCTGCATTTTTTCCAAGTCAGGACTGAACAGATTTCTCCATAAAATGAGCAGTTTGGCAACCAATTATCCCTTTCATCACAGTATGAGCACAGCAAGAGACAGTTTCTGTTATATACAGCCTTTTAAATGAGGGAAAAAGTTTAATGGAAAACCAAATCATGCTGCTAGATCTATTTCCAGACCGCACTGTCTGTTGTTGTTGAAAATGTTAAAACATCCTCATGATATATGATTAAAGAAGAATTATAATTGAGTGTGCCTTATTGGCTCTATTGCTATTACTTTTTTATTATACCTTTATTAAGTAAATGAGGCATTAGTGTGCGAATTAAAAAAAAAAAAAAAAATAATAATAATAATAATATATATATATATATATATATTTTTTTTTTTTATTAGTTAATTGATGTTTTAACTATTATTATTATTATTATTATTATTATTATTATTATTATTATTATTTAATATTTATGTTTTTGGTATATTTCTTTATCTTCAGATCTGCATAGGCATATGACCACTTAAAAAGTATACTCTGTCACCAACAAACTAAATTCTTCTAAATCAATAAATAATAAAAATAATAATAATAATAATTCTAAAGAACAGTCATAATAAAATGATAGAGCTTTTTCAAGAATTCACAATTTTTTACATGTTTGAGAAGTGAGTGTATAATTTAAATTAAAGTGTAAGAACATAACTAAAAAAACTTTTCAAAATATAAAACCACTACATTGTTAAATACACAATATTGCCTCTCCACTTTTCAACTCAGCTTATTTATATGCAGCAAACAGTATGCATGTATGTAAACATTGGACATTCAAAAAAAATTAACATTACAATATTTTCTTATTTATTATTACAAGTTTCCACCATAATTTTTTTTAATAAACTTTTCCAGCCAGTAAATCTCAAAGAAAGTTTCATTACACTGAAGTGCATGTGTATCTCAATCTCTAACAGTCAAATACAACATGACTTAAAATCAACATTATACCTTAGCTGTGTTTGCACTGACAGACAGAGTGCTTCCAAACCACACTGCTGTCCTTTGTTGTGATGTATCCTAATACACATTGCCTCATACCCCTCCGATGAAAACATTACATCAGAAACTTTCAACAAAACCAAGACAAATTAAAGCTGCTAATTAGGGTGCATTGCACGGCCAGAAAAAACAGAAAGAAATTCAAAACCCCAGAAAAACGAGCTAACTGCTAGTTAATGACTGTCAGAAGAGCATGCCAGCTCAGAGAGGCTTCGGATAACCAGAGCTGATTGTCATTCAGCTTGAGTTCTGAGGAGAAGCAGTGTTAAGAAATAACTCTGGCCCATCTGTGCTCCAGCTCTTCCTCTGTGAGACCCATTAATGCTTAGAGTTAAGTAGGTATCCGAGTAGCTCATCGGCACCACGGATCGCTGCACTCCACTGCTCGGTGGGGCTGATAGCGTTACGGCTGACCGGATGTCGGCACCCGCCAAAGGGGTTGATGATGGGATGTGTTTACAGACCTGTGTGGGGTCACAGAGTCGCAGTGGGTCACCTACTTTCTGATGCTCATGTATCTTCTCCAAGCCTGAGCTCCACAACCAGGCTGAGTGTCTTGAGACTCAACCCAGATAGAGGGAAATACTAGGAAAGGGTTTGATTCCACCCAACTGGTAGCAAATGTTAATTTAGAATTAACATTTAAAGAGTTACTTCCACACAGGAAGGGAGAAAAAAAACAAATGAGACAAGAAGCATGACATGTTTAGAAAAAACCTCCACCCTCACTCCACCACCAGAAGACTTGATGGCACGTGTTGCCAATCTGTGATTCATAAAACAGTTGTTTTTAACAGTTTTTATCTTAAACCATCTCTAAATTATGACATTACTCTCAATGTCAAATGCAGAAAAGCTTATTCATTCACTCATGACCTCAAGGCAAGATTATTGTAATGCCTTACTTGCAAATTCTAGCTGGTCCACATAAAATAATAAATATCATCTCAATAGCTTGGTTCAGTCAGCACAGCACAATTAAACATTGCATAAACTTTAAATCCTCAGAATCTCCTCAGTATTTGAGTGAGCTCTGATAACAATACATCCCTTCATGTCCATTATGGCTGATTTCCACTTTTCCATTTTACATTACAGTATGCATTTATTTCAGCTTCCACTGCCAAAGGTGCCACAACAGTACAGTACCTAAAGGGTGAAGCTAGACTCGCTGTTAAACATTAATGGTTTACATATAATTGAGACCAGCGCGTGCAACAAGACAAGAGAATGACAACACAGTAAGCGCCCTTTTTAAATAGACAACCTAAATGCTGGTGCACAGAACTGAACCATGCTCAAACAAAGCTTGTTGTCTTCTTGTGACAAACAGCCACATGCCAAGAATCAAGAACATGACCTGCTGTATGTCCTCCACTGTTGTTTACAAGGCCGTTGTTGACATCTTGCATCTAGATGCGTGAAAGATGTCAGAGACTTTGTTTTCTTTCTCTATTTGCATGTGCCATTTGAAATAATAACCTTGAGTTTGAAAAAGGTGCGATATGTGAATGGCCCATACAGCTTTCTTCTTCTTTAACTTTCTGGCATACATCATGTCTACCAACGGTAATATTGGCTTTGGAAATGCAAGCCTGCTCAGGGTTGACTGTACTGAACTTTACTGTACTGTACATTCTCAGAATTCTTGCCACCTGTAATAGCTGGAATACCAAAACTGACATGGGATTATAATAATCAATATTTGTTCCTATTTATCATCCAAATTATTAAATAGTCTACCTCTGGAACATTGTTCAAAAGCCAAACACACTCTATCCATTTAAATCTATATTACAGACCCAATGTCTGTAATATAGATTTGCTTTAATTTATACATAACACACAAACGCAATTTCATAATTCAAATTGCAAAAGGAAAACATATATAAATAGGGCAACTGGAAGCAAATAAGAAACTGTTACATCATAAAAAGATTGTTTTTTTTTACCTCTCATACCCTGAGTTTAGCATAGTCAGATGGATCTGATTCATATCCTGAACAGATGGCAGAACTGCTACCAGATTGACCACAACACAACCCTTTACAATCAGCAAAGACATCAATGGGACACAGATCCCTACGGCCAGCTTAAATGCAACATCCTAGGACCGGCTGGGACCAGCAGCTCTATCAAGAGAGATGCTCATCGAGCTCAGAGCCACTGGTAAGCCAGTCATCAACTACTGGATAAACTGCAGCTCCAATTTTTTCAATCGTTTACGCCAAAGGAGGACTGGTGCACATGAGTGACACCATTTGACACTGGTTGAACTGAATTAATTAAACTGAATTGATTTAACACTTAATTGACTTGATGTGAAAAACAACATTACTGTCTTCTGAGGAACTGCTTGTTGTTGAATGGAATTGGTTTCAGATTGATGAATTTCACACTGTAAGCAGATTCTATCGATTCTACAACCACAGGTTTGAAAAAGAAAGAAAGTTACATGGCACTGAAAAACACAAGGATGAAAATAGTATACTGTATATGAAGTCTTGCTTTTAAGGTGTGGGCGAATTATCCCTTTAAACTTAAGATCAAATGTGATCAAAACTTATTACAATTTAGATTTATGACTTTGCAACTCTAGCAGTCACATATGGCTTTGCAAGTAAAAAAAAAGAAGGACAAATATTGATTGTACTACAAGGTTTAACAACAAACATTATGTTATGGAGGAATAAAAGATCATTTAATAAAGAATTTCTATAACAGAAAACAATAAACTACACATTGGGTTTTATTTATTAAATTTTTGTGCCGTTTGCTGCTCGATCTATTACAAACCACCAGGGGAGGACCAAAAGAAAAGCTAAAGACAAATCATAAATGTGGAGTCACAAGGAGAAATCGAAAAAAGATGAGTAAAGTATTGACTGTCTTTTCAGGGCTATAATAAGTGAAACATCAATAAAGGCCCAACAGCCTTTTTAAACATCCTTGTCAATCACAACAAAAGTATTTTGACAATTTTATTGAGTGAGACACTCTTCTTTGTGGCACATATGAAAATAAAACAACTCTCTTCAGGGGCTAGATTCACAAAAAAAATATATGTCAAAAATATATATTAGAATAAATAAGTGAAGGCAGAGCAAAAGCCCTCATGGGCTCTGCTCAGATATGTAGGGTGTTTATGTTTTGGGCAACCAGATTTTCAGTCCCAGCACTCCAGAATGTAGTGAAAGCTTTCAGGACATTTTGCTGAGACTGCGGTTTAAATGTATTTTGTTATTAATAATACTCATTGTTTTGCATGTATCATCAGGAGCCACAAGTATTTTTTTGACTCTAAAAGTCCCTTGATTTCACAAAAAAATCTTCTTTAATGTTACTGAATAAAAAAATCACAGAGACTTTTGAGGTTTTTTTATTATTATTGGGTGAGCCATCCCATTAAAAAAAGAACCGTATGCTATATTATTTAGGATTTTCTTCAAAAAGTGTTTGGTTTGGAAATCTTTTCAGAGATTAAAAGGAAATTATTAGAAAGAAAGGTTAGGAAATCTGACGAAACAGTTGATAAGAAGAATTTTACCAAGACTATTACTCCAATCTCTTTTATTATTCTAACAGCATGCTTTGCCTTGTAGAATATTCCACAAACAGTTCAGATCTCTGCTTTGACAGTCAACTTACTGCTCATTCCTGACTTCTAACAAAGTTGAACAAAACCAGCTACAGAACTCTCAAACTCCTTCAAGCTTACTTCACCAAAGCACTTACTGTAATATTTGCCATTCTCAAAAGGCAACAGAAAGAGGCAAATGTTTTTCTTCTCCAAAAGGCTTTTAACATCTAGATGTAAAACTAGCAAAATTCGATAGCGGCATAGCCATTCAAGCAAAAACAGTCATTTGAACTGTACACTGCATTATATCTACTGGCCTGTGATTTGAAAGGCAGCACATGGAGCAGCGCTGATGGATCTGTGAGCGGTCTAATATTAGAGCCCGAGTCAGACACGGGAAGATAAACTGAGAAAGGAAATGTCTATGTCGCTCTCTGGGTCTGAGTTCCTACCCTGTGGGAGAGGAAGTTTGGCCCCCTCCAATCGGGAGCTGCGATCAGGAATCATTGATTTATGTGATGCTGGGACTGCCGTCTCTCTTTTTCATCTGTTTCAGAGGTTCGGTTTTCCTGCACAAACAAACACAAAAACACATCCTGCCACCCTGCCAGATCTGCGCTGGGGGAGGTAATCCCTTTGTGTGGCTTTCAAAGAGAGCTGTAGATTCAGGCTCTCATCCATTCTGGGTGATTGGTAATTTAACACGGTTTCAGGCTCCGCAGACGGAAGAGTTTGCCGAGTGTCATAGGGGTTTCTTATCCGTATTGAGTTTCCTGGTTGGGATTAGTGTAATGGGGAAGCTTACGGCAAACGTCCGCAGCCTTTTCTGGGATCAAACTTTGATTTAATTGCTTTGCCTTCTGTTTTTTCATCAGAAAGTCGAGGCCAACAGCTTGTGTGGTATGAGCCGTTTCATCCTCCTTCACTACTTCTCTACTCCAATACTAATGTATTTGACAAGCACATTACACAATATCTTACAACATCAAAAAAAGAAGGGCTAAAATGCACTGTTTATGTGTACTGATCTTAGAAAGCATTCATCAATGTGGTTTCGCTTTATTTTGATGACCTCTTTAACTCATTCTGTTGAAGTAATTAGTAATCTAATACCTCTCATTAGACTGTTAGTAGAGTATTAGAAGACTGATAGGGTTAGGATTCGAATACTGTAGTTTGACCTGCACTCGTAAAGTTGCTTGTCTGCAGAATGTCTATTGGGTGATCATCAAAACAAGAATTCAACTTATATAAAATAGACAGTCTAATACTACTCTGACAGCTAATTGACATGTACAATAAATGCAACCTTATTTATTGTCAACATATTAAAACAGACAAATAAATCATCAAAACATCAAAATAAAGTGCTGCATGTTAGTCCAGTAAATAAAAATAAATAAAATGGCCCTTCCAGCCATGAATGATTATAAATTTTGTAGAATTTCAGG
>CAIGQV010018202.1:11625692-11648118 GCA_903798115.1 Danio jaintianensis
AAAGAAAGAAAGAAAGAAAGAAAGAAAGAAAGAAAGAAAGAAAGAAAAGGAAAGGAAAGGAAAGGAAAGGTGAATGGACAGAAGAAGAGAAACATTTACAAAAAGAGAATGGATGGAATAAAATGAAAGATAGAATTAAAAATAAAAGAAGTGGAGGGAGCAAAAGGAAGGATGAGTAACGAAGGGGGGATGAATGTAAGACAGAAAGACAAACAATAACAAGTGAAATAATAAAAAATAAAGATGATATGATTAGAAGAAAGGAAAGAAAAGATCCAAGAAAGGTAGCAGGAACTCACTAAAGAATAGAGGCTCAGTCCAGTCCAGTAATGTATTTATATGAGATCTACCAAATGGCTCCGGTTATCATGCAACCGCAGCTGTTGGCATGGTTATGGTGACAGTTTTCATATTGCACTGAAGTGCATTTATGCTAAAATGCTAGACAATGTTTGTGTGTGTCCGTCTCATATTGCGTATACATTCTTTACCTGCAGTCCCTCTAATGTTGCAGTTGCTGTTACAGTTGTTGAGAACAGATGGATGCAGGGAAACAGGAGATCTAGGCTTCAACTGAAAACACTTCAGTACAACTGTGAAAATTTGGATGCAGCAGAAGTGCGCTTTTCAGAGTTGCTGTTGTACTGCGTCCAATTCTTGACATTTTTACTACAACTCAGACTTGTTGTTATTTTTACACAGGTTGTGATGGACAAGGAATTCAAGGGCTGATGGGAGATTTACTGCTGGAAATGAAGAAGTACTAGACATGCAGTTTTGGCTTTTTCAACCGCTACATCTAGTAGCGTCTCCTCACTGTAAATTTATGTTTAGGACAGATTCTGGGTGTTAGTGCTAGTTCCGTTTTATCGTAAGCATTTTGTAAGCCTTTTAATTCACAGAAAACATGCAGACACATCTTTGGTAGAGGTCTAATGTTTGTCTGTTATTCAGTAAGTATGTAATGTGCATTTACGTATGGCCATACACCCAAAGTGCTGTACAATCATGGGTCTCTCCAAACCACCACAAGTGTGCAGCATCCATTTGGATGGTGCCACAGCAGCCACAGGACAATGGCACCAGAGTGCTCACCATACACCAGCTATAGGTGGAATGGAGAGACAGTGATCCAATTCGGTAAATGGGGATATTGGGAGGTCATGATTGGGTAAGGGCCAATGAAGGGAATTTGGCCAGCAGAGCAATCTAAAGTTGATTGACAGGTTTAAAGGACATATAATAAATGTAAAATGTTTCCCCAAAAGTGTCCTACAGTGTAAATTGCTTTCTTGCATTCAATTTTTAAGTTGAATCAAATTAGCTTTGCAAGTAACTTCAACTTATATCATTTAAACAAACTTTAAACATCAAGTAAATTTTTTTTGTATGACTTCAAAAATCCTAATTAACTTATATTAAGCATTAAATAAGTTATAGTAACATAAAAACATATGTTGTCATGACTTTTTGATTGTATAATTTGTTTTTAAGCTGTAATGTTAGTGATATGCAATATATCTGTATTGGCTGATAATTTACTATTGGCCTATAAATTATGGAAAATATCCGCCATTTGGTACACTTCAGCTGCGTTCTGCACGTTAAAACAAGTACATTATTAAAATGTGCTTAAGTAAAGTATTTTTGTTAATTATATTTTTGTGAAAAGCAGACAGGACAAGTTATTGCATAATTGATTATGTCTTGAAATGTACAATGTCAGGCTTATATTTGTTTGTTTTATATAAAGTAATATTTATAGAAAAATTTGTTGTGTACTCCATAGTTATTCAGTGTTGCTGTTAATTTTTGGGTAAAGTGGCCTAGGTTTTATTTAAATTAATTTATTTTTATTGCATTAATGTATGTAATATGTTGTACTGTGTTTACTTATGTTAACTCATGTTCACATAAATATTAATTTAATTTACATTAAATTGTTTTGTATAATTTAAGGTTTGGGTTTAAGCTTTAAATATAGCCACAGGTACCCTTTTGAAAGTACTGATGTGGCACTGGTATTGTAACGAACCCAACCCTACAAAACTCACACTGGAATGAATAATTCACTGAAAGCTGCCTGTGAGTCACTGTTCTCTCTGCCATCTCTGATGCAATCAGCTTGGTTTTCTTAGCATTTGGGCTGTTTTGAACTTATGTATTCATGAATGAATGTATTCCCTAACTAGATCGGTGAAATGAAAACTTTTGTGGAGTTTAGCAGCTTTAAATGATCTGATCACAAACAATTTTATATCATGTTTCAACACAGATTTACATTGGCTGCATCCAAATGCAAAGGCAGCTGACTTGTTGCCTCACTTTTACAGTATATCACGCAATGAGTTTCTAGGCACTGTTTGTGCATTTTGAATTACTATACACAAAAAAAAAAAAAAAAAATGCTGCTACTTCAAACCACTTTTATAAAAATGAGCTTAAACAACACAATTATGGAGATTGGCCAATCTAACGTGGCCAGGAGTGTGCAAATTAATGATCCTGGGTGGTCAAAGTCTGTATTTTGTTCCGATTGGCCTGTTTTTGACCAGGATTTTACACAAATGAGGAAACAATAGACCCTTTTTACATTTCCAGGTTTCTCAGCAATGGAAGGCATAATAGTTAGGTAAACTATTACTGAGAACAGCAAATAGAAGGGCACCAGAAATAAAGTTTTGCAGTCTAACTTGCACAAAAGATAAGTACCCAAAAACAAACAAAAAAAAACCCAACAACAACAATGATATAATTTGAAGTATAGCTTTATAAATGTATATTTAACTACATTGCTACATTCTAGAATGTTTGTGAACATTTGACCAATGTTTTCAACTGTACATTTACACAAAATGACATTTTCAGATACCGTATTTTAGGTATTTTAGCTCTGTCAGAATTGCACAGCTTTGTGTGATTTCATAGGCAGTGAATGAATCTATGCTGTCTTTAAAACTGTATGAAATAGGTGCATCTCAGCACACATAGGATGTAACATGATCATTGCATTGGGATGTGCCTTGTTGCTCTTTTGTGTCTGTGTGGTGCCCGCAGAGTCATCGTTTTTCAGCTTTTGGATGCACAACTTATATAACACAGTTTTATATGCTGTAGAGCTCAGGCACTCTCACTGTGTATGATGATACCAAAGCCATGTATTAAATATTTACTGTATATATCCTTCTTGCTTCATGGCTTAAAATAGTCATGAAAATCGAAAACAATAATAAAATAAAAATATTTGTTGCAGAATGCATTGATTCAGCTTATTTAGATTTAGGTTTAGGTTTAATGAATATTTTAGTGGGGCACTGACTACCTGCCTTTGCAGATGGAGAGAAACAAATCCAGAAAAGCATAAACCTAATATATGTCGCACAATGAAGTTTCATTGAGCTCATCATGTTTAATGCTGCAAAATAAAGAATAAATAAATAAATAAAAAAAATTCACCTCTAATGCTCAAGGAAACTCTACGGCTATTATCACCAGTCTAACGGGGATATTAAAAACACCCACGTGTGCTGCCTAATAAGACTTTAATGGGTCTATTAAAACGCTGCACAGAATGTTTATAAATGATGCTATATTTAAATCTACATATTTTGTGAATTAATTAATTCTTAAACATACAGTTTGTTCATCGTGGATATTCAAACATGGATTTTTCTTTTTCTCACACATTTTGGTCCTTTGGAATCTAGCAATTCAATATCCTTACTTTAATGAATCCCAGATTGGACTGCTAGCACTTTTATTTTTAATAAACGCTATTCCTAGAGAAAAGGAAAGCAATATTAAGAGAGAAAACTATCATGCTGGCTGTCTGAGTTGGCATTGGAAATTTGGGATAGATCCATGTGAATATATTTATTGAATATGGACATAGTCATTTCATTATGCAGCTGACATCGGGGACTTTCATCCTGTGATGTGCACTTGAAAATATTAATTTTACGTACGCAAGAGCCAAACTTGCTCCCCTTTTCGTCCAATTAGCCTCATGTTCTGTGCCAGTGGTTAACAAGTGCAATGCTGCAATGTCATTGAATCTGAGGATATTACCTCAATTAAGTCCTTAAAAGTCTGCCAGGGAAAAAAAAATGCTATATTTGGAGAGGTTTGTTACAAATTCTGGAAGTCCAAAAATAAAAGAGTATGACATAAATCTCAAAATAAGTCAGAATTAAGTCCAGATATTAGATAAATAAGACACTAGCACTGGGAATTAACTGGTCAAACACTTTTCTAATGCCAAATAGAAGTAATATCCTCAACAGAACAACAGAAAAATAAAACATATTTATAGCTATCCCATTTGTTAAGTCATGAAGTAACAAGTACTATTTTTGGTTTCAAACCTACTTATTTCCAATGAGAAAACAATCTCAGCATCCATTTATCACACATTTAAGCTAATATTTGTAAAACGTGTGCTTGGAACAATCTGTAAAACAGACTCTAGGCTCACATAGTTCCAGACAATATTTTAAAGACTCATAATAAATAACTCTCCAGCCTTCAAAGATTTTGCTAATGAGATAAAAGTTAATACAACATCAGTGTATGTTGTTTGTTTTTGCCATCTGATAGAGAGTTTGACCCAAAACCTGTGAAGCAGATACTTTACAGATTCAAAGTTATTACCACTTTAAAATACTGCTTTTGAAATTGATTTTTTTCCAACAATGCAATAAAAGAACTATATTTGGTTTCCCAAAAACGTTGTTTTTTATAAGATCCATTTGTGTGAAAAAAATTGTAATAATCTAAAAAACCATTATACTAAAAAGAAACTTTTGCACAATGGAAAGTTTTCATGGTTGTTAAAAGTTCAATGTGAAACCCTAAATGCCAATACAGAACTTTTAGTTTTAAGAGTGCAGTTATGTGCAACTTACAGCTCAGGTGATTGGCTGTCAGAGATGAATGGGAACACTAACAGAGTTTTCACACCTGGCTTATTTGAAGTGTTTGTTTTCTCCTTTAGTTTAGCTTGTTTATAATATGAACAAGGCTATCCAACTTGGATTTGGACCAAACAATCAGTGTGAGATAGCCTAAATGAAGTGATCTTAGCCTGCTTGAAAATGACCTCTAATGCTTATGAAGACCTCTAATGATTGAAGAGTCTGACCCACATCCTCAACAAACCATGATTTATCACAATGTTATATGAACACTGGATGAACAGCAGCAGTGTTTGTTTTGCTAATGCCCCTCAAAACGAATTGCGAGCTAACCTGCAACTAAATGAAAATTTGGAGTGGCAAGCATTTTGCAGAACAGCTATCCAAATCATATAAAAATATTAACAAAGCCTTCATTACTGCTCCAATTGATAAAGTACTATGATGACAGCTACAAAGAAAGCCACGATAATCCCACAAAGCTGTCTGATATAATCGGGGTGCCCAGAACATAAACAAGTGCACTCTAACCAATGAGATGATACGGTAGTTTAACTCACACACAGCTTGTATTAGCAAATTTTGGTCTGATGAGAAATGCTGTCATGTAAAAGGAACGGAACCAAGATGAGATTGTAACAATGTCACAGATTTAATACTTGTTTCGGAACAAAGCAAAATAATGTGCAAAGCTTTTATTATGCAGTCAACTTCCGGTCATGATCACGTGGGGAAGAAGCAATGCTGTTTTATCATATTAAATAAATCCTAAGGTTTTGTTGTAATGCTGCTCTGTGCAGTAACACATAACTTATTATAAAATCAAGTTTCTATAAAATCAAACTTGATATCAAGGGTGTGATGTCATTAGCATGCTTATATTAAAAAAATGGTTATTTATATAGCAAAATATATAACATTGTTCTAGGTTTTTTTGGACATTTAAATGATAAAAGTTAAATATAGACATGTATACATGGGTTTTTTGTAGTAATGAAACATATTTTTTAGCCCAAACTTTTCAGCCTGCGACCCCAAAATAACAATGCCAGTGACTCGCGACTCCCAATATCCTCTGAGTTGGTTCTAAATATACAAACCTTGCACACAACGGTGCACACTCACCAATAGGCCAAGTCTACTCTTCATTTATTTTTGGAGAACGCCACTCTGAGATCATCCTCCATGTTCAGTTGTGGCCTGTATTTATTTTTAATGTACATGAGTGCCGTAAAGTAAGTTTAACCTGGTGCCATGAAATCAATCTGCTGCATCTGACTCTATTGCTATTTTTAATATAACACAATCACCCCAGGGGTCGCAATCCAATGGAAAAAAATGCATGCGCTTTTTTTAAATGTAACTATTAACTACAATTTTTAGCTTCTGTAGGTTATGGATATAATATGGGAATTCTAATAGTTTAATAAAATGAATTAGATTTTTAGAAATTACCAAGCAACTCCCCCTTATTATCCCGTGACCTCCCCGAGGGGTCCTGACGCCTACTTTGGGAACCACTGGTCTATATATATATATATATATATACAATGTACTCTAAAAAATGTGTTTTATTACTACAAAAAAATCTAAATATAGGTTTTTAAACCTAAAAATACAAAACAAAGATGCTTTTATTTAAAGGTCACATTCTTTTTTAAATTCAGCTAAGAGGTCGTAATGTTCTTTCGGACACACTTCTTCATGTGATACAAATTTGGTTGGCAGTTGAACAATGGAACGTAGAGAAATGTTCAGAAATGTGCATAAGCTTGGGTTTTCAGTCTCCAGTGTTCGCATACTTATGAACAGAAGTCAATGCAACATAAAGTGCAGTGTGACCAGTTCTGTTCAGTTGAGGATATTTTATTTAAGTAAAGGCCTATTCACATGAATAATATAAACTCTAAAGATAACTATAATGATAGGTACTGTATATTAGCATCTGGTATCGATCATTCCTGTTCTCTTAAGTTAATGAGCAAAAACCTTGTTTATAATAACTGTAAGTTTTATAATGTTTATAACTCATTTATTGGTTGTTTATAATAACTGCATTTTTTTGTCTGTCACTTTAAATACTCAAATTCTTTAAATTGTGCAGTGATGTCACAGAAGAAACATTTTTATTTCCTTGAAGATCCTTTTTTTGTTGTTTATAAAAGAACCATTATTTTCTTAGTGTGATGAACAAGGAACTTTTAATGATAAAGAAAGTTTTAACTTTAAAAAAAAAAACATTTTGTTAAACTAAAAGGTTCTTCACAAAATATTAATGCCAATAAAGAACCAATAAAAAAGAGTGTTTTGAAGTATTTTTTTTGAAAGTGTATCAGAGCCATTTTTATCAAGAAGCTGCAACAATTAACTTTCTTAGCAAAATTCAGCTGTCAAATTTGAACTCCACTAAAAGGACCTGCCAGTCTCTAAATGAGCATTGCATTCCACATGCTTTGCAGCTGTGGTTGTGTTTTTTCAGAACTTTTTTTCTTTTTTATTGGAAGTAAACATTACTGCAGAAGATTTTCTGAAGAAGTTGTTTCTTTTTTTGTTTCAAGAAGCACTTAAAAGCACTTCAGTCAATGCGACACCGTCAAGTATGTGGTGAGAGCTTTAATGCCGTGGGGCCAACACACAGCTGTGAGCAGATGTCTTATTCTCGCTCACATCACAGCTCGGCTCACTTCTAAACTTGGACGCTTTAAATAGTGACATGCGGAGAAAGAGAAAAGACTTGATAAGGACTTCACACTATAGCATCAGTCATTTACGAGATCTAAATGTGAATTAGCACATTATAGCATTGCTAACATTTTCCATTAGTGCAATTTTCCATTAGCCTTTAATTGTTCTTTAATTGTTCATTCAACACATTCTCACTCCCGACTCATCAGATATTGACACTCAGTTACCCTTTTTGTCATTCTTTGACGGTAAGGGTACCCCTTAGATGTCATTTTATGATGGCTGGGGTCCTCTGTTGCTTTATATGAGAAACTTTTCGTGTCAATATGCTGACACAAAAGGCATTGGCAGTTTTATAGTTATGATTAAATGACATATTGGGTAATTTGCTATTGTTGCTATTGGGGTGTGATTTTTTCCAAAAGTAAACAGTCAAAACAATTTACTTATGTTACACTACAAACACATTTATGATCACATAACCCAGCTCCTAGTACCAAACCCAACCATTTGTCAATATAAAAAACAAGATATAGCAGGCAGATACAACTGCAATCACAGTGTATTGAAAAGATATGAATATTCCAAGTCTCTGCAGTGCGAGTTCTTTCAGGAAGAAATTAACACGATCGCCATCTCCACTCGCTGCACAGCTCTGATGTTGTCTGTGATTAATTCAAATATTGCCGCCGGTTCTACAGTATTTTTTTATAATATAAGCCTTTTGCAAATGAGTCACCTTATTTTAGCCCTAACCTAATAGTTTACTAATCCACTAGTGACTGGCAGTTGACTAGTAAAGTTGCAAAGTTACTTATAATCAAAGGAATGTCTAATACAAGCATCAATAAGAAGTGTACTCTTAATAAACCACTCATGAGATTTAAACCTTTTTTATGCTGCTATCAAGTAGATAACTCCCTATTAGGTGTTTTACTGTTACACTAGAGCTAGTTTATTATTTTCTAAATGGTACAAATACTCTGAGCATGGTATAAAAAATGCCAACACATTGCAGTCAACAGATTAAAAGCAGCAGCTTAACAAGCATAAATAAAACATGCAGTTTCTGTCGTCACCACCCTGCACTGTATTAGCACCCCTGCACTGCATTAGCATTTGTAAGTAGCTTGTGATTCCTGGGTTTTTAATTTGATTTCACTTTCCATTGTGGGACCTAGATTTCTGCTCTGACATCTTAAATATAAGTATATAACTTGAATATAAGTTTACTACTGTGAACTACTGTACAGAAACCACACTGTAAAAAAAAAAGAAGTTGACTCAACTGAAAATTGTAAGGCAACTTGCTGCAGAGCTTTTTTCAGTTGACTCAACTTTTTTATACAGTGCATGCAGGTTATGAGCTAACAGTATTTTTTCTCATTTACAAATATACTTATTTATTTATTATACAATGTATTGTTTTTAAAAATATATTAAAAGTGCTGTTTTAAACTGCAGGGTTCATTTTTATCATAAACTCATACACTTAAGTTTCCAGTAATTATAAATTGACAAAAAAAATCTAACATTAAACTAACAATAAACTTTTAACATACATCTGCAACAATGACTAAAAACACTGTATTATGCATAGCAGGCTAGTAGTTGGTGGTTTCAACTTTTACAAAACACTACACCTATGCAAGTATGGTTAGCTTGCCAAATATTTGATAATTCCTACAGATTTAATTTGTAATATGCATGCACATGATAAAAAATAAAATAAAATAAAAAAAAACACTTCATAATTTTTGCAATTTAAATGGATAGTTTACAAAAAAAACAAAACAAAAAAAAAACATTATTTACTAACTCTCATGTGGTTCCAGACCATTATGACTTTCTTTTTTTTCTGGTGAACACACAAAATATATATTTTGAAGAATGCCGGAAACCAGTAACAACTGACTTCCATAGAAGGAGTTTTTTTGTGTTCAACAGAAGAAGGAGTTCAAACAGGTTTGTGACAAGTAAATGGTGAACAAATGATTACAGAACTTTTATTTTTGGGTCAACTACCCCTTTATTATATGTTTGCACTCATTTGCATTTTCACACTTGTTTTGTAAAAGAATGGCTAAAGTGCATAAAAAGGTTTTAGCTGAAAACAGTGTCACGTAATCGGTCCTTGAGTCAGTAAGTGTCAGTGAGTAATACATTTTCAATTGTGGGTGCATTTCTCCTTTAGCATTTCATTTTTGAGAGGCATTTATTCGGTGTTCTGTCGAAAATGGTTCAATATTGGATATTTAATACATATTATGAAATACAGCTTTTTGGAAATTGTAAGGATGTGTTTATTCATTGAATCCCTCCTAAAACTCAATTCACTTGATAAAAAACAGGATGGAGCAAGAAGTATTCATTACATAGACTTCACTATAAATTTGGCAGGCAGGTGGGAGCAGAAACAACAGCACATTGAGCTTATTACAATACATGACAAAAGGAAAGGTGTTGTTAGAGTGCTGTAATAACTTAAAACCACAGGAGATCATAACTGATTCAAATGGTCTCTGTCTGATTTTTCATTCACCAAACAAACGCGAATACCTGCGAATACCTGCAGACATAACAAGATCTTTTCTTCATGGCTCAAAGTTCACAAGCTGAGAATTGCAAGCGAAATTCAAAACACAGCCCGCAAGTCACTGAAAATGGAACAGGTCTTCTTTTTCCCCACTAAAGGCAATGTTCTCTATACGCACAACATGGATGATCAAACAAAACCTTTACTTTCTTTCTTTTTATTTTCTCTGTTGTGTAAATTATAAATGCGACATGGGTGCTGGGAACGCTTCACTTGAAACTAAAATGGCAAAATGCAGTTATCACAAACACCCTTTGGAAGATGATGCAGAAAAAAGCAAGATCCTTTTACTAAGTTTCAACAGGATCTGTTGGTTCTCTTTTCATAAGAAGCTTCAGTGCATTGCTGGGGAGAATGCAGAGTCCCCAGAGGTGACAAACAACCCTTATTACTGCCAATCTACGCCTACCTGTGCCTCAAAGGATGTCAGGATCCAACCTGCCAGCCCTTTGCTCATGAAATCGAGAAGATCAAACATGAAGTGTTTAAAAGGAGAGGGGGAAACCAGAAAGTTTGGCTGCAGTGTGTGAAGGAGTCTGGAGATTCACACACACATGGAAACACGAAGAACTGATACAATTCGTCTGGCTCTGTTGTCTCGGAGACACATCATACGTTTAAACCATCATAGGTCTGTCAACGATGTGCATGTCTGAATGTCAAATTATTCTGCTTGATGAACAATTCAAATTCTATTGACATTAATCTTCTGATAACACTCTCAAAATGTATGTGTTAATTAACTGCACGTTCTTGTGTTATGGCTATTTTAACACATCTTGTTTATTTTATTGTGTATTGAAATGATAAAGAAATAGGGAAAAAGTAAAAAAAAAACACACACACACACACAACACAGTGTGCCCAACACAATGTGTGTTAACCATAATCCAATCTAATCAGATTGCTTTATCAATTCGCTTTTTCATTGGTTGAAGGACATGGATGCTTAGCTATTTCATTGGATTTTTTATTATTATTGTGAACTCTTAAAAGATACTTTGTTATAGTGAATTATTTAGACAGTGTGCATCTAAGTAGCGGCGTTGAGACAAGAGCAGTATGACGACACCCATGTCCAACTATGTCCATGGGTGCTTCACAAACAAGATTTATTTCGTGATTTGCTGCTTTCCGTGATTCACACATTCAAATCTAGCTAGACACATAACTCTGAAAATTGATTTGCTACACACATGTACATGTAAATCACATTCTTTTTTTGCCTGTTTCTTCACTATTGGGCAGACATAGTAGAGATTCAATGTCCAGTGCTCATATATTGCCCGCATTTTGATTTCAGCAAATCAGGTCGAATGAGCACAGACAGTAGACAACATACTGACATGTCCAGAAATGTTTGTAAACTAACTGAAACATTTTAAAGTTGTTTCTTATATCACCAATTACAATTATTTCAAGCAATAAAAAATAGCTAAAGGCTGATAAAAGCTGCTGTTGTTATCCTCCCCCGTTATACAGGAACATACAGGACCCAGGTTTCCTCTTCCCAGAGTGGATTTATTGAAATGAAACTTGATGAGTTTATTGAGATGAGTCTTTCAGAATCTTCATGATGATGGTCATTATATGAAATGGGTGGCTTTTCTCTCCTTTTTTTGTTTTGTTTTTAAATACATTCTTAAAAATGTTGTTGAGAGAAGTGTGGTGCTTAAATCAATAAATTAATGTTGGATTAATGGCTTTAGAAAGATCATTTTAATGTTTAAAAATGTATAAACAGAAACTTTTGTTAGTGACACCAGTGGCCGTTAAGTGAACTGCAGCCAGTAACCTGGTCATGCTTGTTTGATAAGAAGTAAAAAGTAGTCGTAAACACATTTGCAGTGATATACTGAAAACATGCATTCAAACGAAATAAACAGATAAGAAAAAACACAGCAGTGAGAAAACAGCCCGTAAGAAAGCATCTGATCATAGCAATGTTTGCACAAGCGATAAAATAGTTCACTGACATCATGTCGACAGATGAGGTAAATAAACCTTTTATGAAATCATTCATTCATTTTCCTTTGGCTTAGTCTCTATTTTAGAGGTCGCCACAGCGGAATGAACCGCCAACTATTCCGGCATATGTTTTAAGCAGCAGATACCCTTCCAGCCTCAACCCAGTACTGGGAAAAACCCATACACACTCATTCACACTCATACACTACGGCCAATTTAGTTTATTCAATTCACTTATACCGCATGTCTTTGGACTGAGGGGGAAACCTAACCCTAACA
Source organism: Danio jaintianensis (assembly GCA_903798115.1). Lineage (NCBI taxonomy): Eukaryota > Metazoa > Chordata > Actinopteri > Cypriniformes > Danionidae > Danio > Danio jaintianensis. Next base: position 11,638,134 of record CAIGQV010018202.1, read on the forward strand.
TGCAAACTCCACACAGAAATGCCAACTGGTCCAGCCGGGACCAGCAACCTTCTTGCTGTGAGGTGACAGCGCAAACCACTGAGCCACCGGGCCACCACCTTTCATGAAATAAAAAAGGATTTTCTTTTTTCTATATTCTTATAATTCTTTTTTTTTTTTTTTTGCATGACACATTGACATTACACTGCATTCTGTATTTACTAAACATTGTGTTAGAAGCTGTAATATTTAAGAGCTTTGAAGGAAAAAGAAATAAACACAAATTAAATTCTTTCTTATTTATTTATTTATAACATATTATCAATTCAAATCTAATTTATTTTACTTCTATTCAAATGTTTACTGAACAGAAAGAAACAGAAGGTAATATATTTAGCATTAAAATGACATTAAAGACAATTATATAATGTTACAAAGAATTTCCACTTCAAATAAACATTGTTCTGACCTTTATATTCATTAAACAATCCAGAAAAAGCACAACGCTTTTCAACACTGAACTGTTTCTTGGGAACTAAATCAGCTTATTGAAATAATTTCTGAAAGATCATTTTTACTGAAAACTGGAGTAATGAAGCAGAAAATTCAGCTTTGTAAAAATAAATGAATAAATAATACATATGTGTTTAATATATATAAATATATATATATATATATATATATATATATATATATATATTCCTAATGTTTCACAATTTTATTATTATTTAAATGTTTAATCATGGTGAGCAAAAGTGACTTCACAGAAACAAGATATGAAAAATACTCAAATATCTCAAAATTTTATTTAATTAAATTCATGTTTTCTGATTTAATGAGATTAAAAAGTCTACACTATACAAAGCAAAAGTTGGCATCAGCAACAGAAAGTCATTTTAACCCAATAGAAATGCCACCAGTTTTGAAGAATAATGGGAGCTAGTTTGTCTAGTCTCTATCTTTGGTCTCTCTTGAGCTTATCCTCCTTTTGTCTCTCAGAGCAAAGTGAATCGCTGAAAAAATAATTTGCACAGTGCCACAGTTTGGTGAAGCTATGCTAATTCTGTATAGATGCACTAAAGAGTCTGACGCCTGGAGGCTGCACCTGCAGCTGAGCCGACTGCAGGTGCTGGATAAAGCATTAGACAATCCCAGAATGCCCTTGTTTTGAAAGCCCACATGGAGCAAAAAAAACCAGCAGTCTCTAAGTAACTAGCTCGTGACATTTTGGTAATTAGCCTCTTGACATAATTCAAAAGGAAAGTGTTATCTTCTAATCTGCTTATGACAGAGGTGAAAGCCTTGAAAGAGTATTTGAGTGGGTTCACGCTCGTTAGAGATCGAGTTAAATATATTAATGACATCACTCAGAGTCAATTAACAAAGCCTCTGAGGTTCATTCAAACATGTCATTCTTTACTTTAGAAAAACAGCAATTCAAATGCACTCACTATTGTTCGATGCATATTGTGATTCTCTTTGTGTCTCTCCAAGTCAATAATGAGTTTAAATGGCAATGATATTGTGAAGATTCAGAATCGGCTCGTCTGTTCCAGACAAATGCATTATAATCATTGAACACATCTGATTGGTCTAATTACGCTCAGCATCCAGCTATTTCCAAGAGACATCGCCATTAATGTAAGATAAGTACGCAAGTGGATTTCTAGGTCCATTTGGATAATGTTCACTAAGTCTGAAAGTTGCTTACATCTGCGTACATCTGTCCTGCTTAAAAGCAGTTCATTTGGGTTCATTGGCTTTTTAGACAATTACGTGCCATTTTGGCAATTTGAACGTCTATATCTAAGCCTACAAGACAACCTTACTGTATGCAGTGTAGAGTATGTTACTGAAAAACAAATGATTTAGTTCACAAGCTAGAATAACACATGCAAAAATAGCAGACATGACAGATGTGTTCAGTTACAACATTCAGTTGCTGGTCAGCCAAGGTGTTAATTACTGTTTACACTTTGAGTTATTTATAAAAATGAACAGTTCAGGGGCCGGTTGCACCAGCAGTGCTTAAGTTAAAACGTAGCCTAGTCCCTTAAAGGGACACTAAGTTACACCTTACTACTAAATATTTTTGTGTTGCATCACTGAACTAAAAGTAATGCTACGTCCCAACTAACTATTTACAGCAGCTTCCCCCCCATGTATAACGGTAGAAAAGAGATGACAGCGAGATTAGTTTACATTGAGGAGCTCACGATAATAATGAAGAATGATCTCCCTCTACCCACAGCCTTATTTTCCTCAAAAATCTCACATTTTTTCAGTTTGTGAAAGAAGAGTTGAATTTTCTTTCAAGGAGTGTTTTGTGTTAATTGTATCCATCAATTAAAACAAGAATCTTTTCATGACTGAGTTTTTCTCCCTGCTTTTTTCTCTTTCATGTGCAAGATATATATATATAAAAAAATAAAGTTTAATGATTTGATAACTTCATGTGTATTTTGCGTGCATTCACGGCTCGCGATGCAGGTAGGCCTATGTGCGACTGACTGTAAAAAATGGAATTTGTCAATATCAATGCTTCTTTTACAATAAAGCACATTAATGGAAATCTGCCATGTATGTATTTTGGTATAAAAATGTAAAATACCAAGACACATTGCTTGTGACAGGCATATGTTTTTGCACAAACTATCGTTAATATTAAGTATAATTTAAAAGGTTGTGTTGAAAAAAATGCATGTATACCTTGTGTTTTAAGAATGTGTTATACCGTTGAGGTGTTGCAAGTGGTTTTAAACCTTTTTCTTGAAAAAGCATTTTATGAATGCAAACTGAACAGCAGTATTCACCTTTTGAACAAGTGATGCTGGAACAAGTGGCGATTAGAGCAATGTTTTATGTTTTCAGGGCTCTGATAATGCGTTTCCACACGTGGGCTGTGTTTGAAAACTAAATTATAGGAAATAATAATCCACACTGAAGTTACTGAGGGAGATAATGCGGTTTATCTCTAGCACTTGCAATTGCACAGGTCATTCGATAGTGTATTCTGTGTTGCCCACAGTAAATAATAGCTCTTGTATGCACCACTTGCTGGCCCCTCGGAGCCACTTTGCACACATAATTATGTAATCATGCTCATCTTGCCTGCTGAAAGCCTGAGATGGATCTGACAATTGGAGGCATTCAGGCTTTTGACAACCGTACCATAATCACCCATCTGATTCTTTCCCAGCTTCTCTGTTTCGATAAACATCAATCCCAACCATACAGCCGTGACAAACAATCAGAGACTATCATCAGATCAAAATGCAGCACAAAGCCGCAACACGATTTTGTGGTGTTTCTAGTCTGAAGCAAAATCTGACCCTAATCTATTAAACATTTTGGATTAATGGTCACAAAATGGACCTAATTTGTTCATAAAAAGAACTTCATTGCAATTTCTTTGAGGCATGAAATTCACGGACCATTGAATTTAATAGATGCAAATGATGGATTATAATTTGCTGCAATCCATTACCAACTGATTACCTTTTTTCTTCAAGAGTTTTGCAGCATGGCACATTGTTTCCTAGCAAGTTTTGCACTCGAGTGAAATCTCAGCCAAATAAAGTCAGAACAAACAAATGATTTCAAATCAGACCAAATCCTTGACTTTTGCTCCAAGCGCTTCAATGTTTTTTGAATGGAGACTAATGGTAATGAATGCTCAGATGAGATTTTGCCACTAGCCTTATGTCCTGAGACAAAAAGAAAAAAAAAATGAGTTCAGATGCTTGGACAAAGATTAAATGTCCAAAAAGCAGAGTTAAATTGCATTTGTCAATGGTGGATTTTTATTGAAAATCCTTTATGATTTGGACTGGGCTTAAATTGTGCCGTTGAAATGAGTCCAATGGGTAATACAGAACAGCAGTCAGCAGTTCATCTGTCTGAAGGACGATAAAATATACTATGGCAGTGTTTCTCAACCACGTTCCTGGAGGACCACCAACACTGCATGTTTTGTATGTCTCCTTTGTCTGTCACACCCATTACAGGTCTTTCAGTCTCTGCTAATGAGCTGATGATATGAATCAGGTGTTTTTGGTTAAGGAGACATGGAAAATCTGCAGAGCTGGTGGTCCTCCAGGAACGTAGTTGAGAAACACTGTACTACAGTAAAGGGTATTCTTTAACAAAATAAAGAATGATCACCAGTAGGATTCTTATTTATCAAAATTGTCTTCTCTTTTAAAAAAAACAACATGATTTGCTTTTAAATACTTTACTAAATATCACTCTACTGAAGATATCTAATGTGTTGTTTAAAAATGTAATTATATTGAACATGTTTCAAAGCATAGCACCTTTCTGTTAGTTAGTATCATTAGTGATGAAAACCATTGTTCTGCTTAAATGCATAATGTAAGTTTAGTCCAAAGAAAAAAACTATTGCAACATTATGTTTGCAATAGCTGCTGCAAATTAAAAATCCCTATATAACTCCATGACAGCTTTGAATACCTACACAGACTTTTGATGAAAAATGATAGCATATGGTGCAAAACATTGCTAATTTGTTTGTCGTTTTCAACTCATTCTAACTGATGCATCCAAGATTATCAACAACACATTTTTGCAGTTTTAACAAAACCTCATCTTTGTCAGCCAGCCAGCCTGATATATCTGCAACAACATTCAATGCATCACCAAAAACCAAGTGTTTCAATTTCAGTTCGATAAACACAGGTTCAAATGATACCACCACACTGAGTAACTACACCAAAACACACTCATTCTGACTGTCGGAACATCTCTGAGGCATCAGTTCGGCCAAAAATGAAAATTTGCTCATTTTCTCACTGTCAGGCCATCCAAGATATAGATGACTTTTTTCTTCAGTAGACCATTAAAGAAGAGTTTAAACTGAAACTATGCTTCTTAGTGAATTATACAACACTACAAGCCAATGACTTCTGGTACTTTGACAATACAAAAAGAAAGGCCAAAATAAATTAAAGCCGTTGAGTTTATAGTATTTTATGAAATAATTTATGACCATGATTTTGGCTAAAGAATGTATTCATTTTCTACTTGAATGGCCTGACAGTGAGTAAATTATCTGCAAATTCAGAGAGAGAGAGAGAAAAAATTATAACTATAAATATAACTAGAGTATAATAATAACTGGGCGACGCGGTGGCGCAGTGGGTAGCACGTTCGCCTCACAGCAAGAAGGTCGCTGGTTCGAGCCTCGGCTGGGTCAGTTGGCATTTCTGTGTGGAGTTTGCATGTTCTCCCCGTGTTCGCGTGGGTTTCCTCCGGGTGCTCCGGTTTCCCCCACAAGTCCAAAGACATGCGGTTTAGGTGAATTGGGTAAGCTAAAATTGTCCGTAGTGTATGTGTGTGAATGAGTGTGTGTGAATGTTTCCCAGTGATGGGTTGCAGCTGGAAGGGCATCCGCTGCGTAAAACATATGCTGGATAAGTTGGCGGTTCATCCCGCTGTGGCGACCCCAGATTAATAAAGGGACTAAGCCGAAAAGAAAATGAATGAATAATAATAACTACAATATATTAGCATTAACATCAGTGACATTTGTCAGATTATTATGAGCATGACTACAGTTTTGCCATCCACTGCTTACTCTGTTCAAAGCATAACATAATCTGATTGGCTGTTAATATTTTTATAACTCGCTAGATAGAAAACAAAAAATATTATGAAAGTGATTCTAATGATATTGTTTCTGTGTCATTTTTGTTATAGCTGTTTTGTGCACTCTGCTACTCTATTTAAAACATTTCTTAGAAGTACATAGTAGGTACATCTTACAACACCATTTCTTGTTATTGTGCTTTTGTGATTAGACATTTATAACTGACCACTGACCAGTCTGATTAGTTAAAGCACAGGAAAATCATCACATGAAAGTATCACATCCGTCATAGAGCTATTAGGCAATCTGCAATAACAAATATCCCTGGAGCTTAGCAGACACACATTATGATACTGCATATTTTCTGTGCTTAAATTATCTGGCTACAAAAGGCCATTACACTGAAGGTAAAATCAAGCATAAAAGCGGCACTTCTTGTTTTCTAATATTCCTCGTGCAGCCTGCATACAATTAACATTTATCTAAATATTCATCTAAATACAGTGTCACTTTAAAAGGCTAAAAGCAGTTATCATTGCAAAAATGTGATTTTACCCTCAAAAAATAAAAACTTAAATTAAAAAAGGTGAAACGAACCATTAAAAGCAATTGCTCTAAATTGCCACCTTTGTCACCAAACGCTTCTAATTTCTCTTAATACCGAATCAAATGGTCTAGTGTGCGACTCGTTACATTTCCTATGACCATCACTAATAACTGTTTGAATCATGTACACTGGCAGGTATAATTACAGAGCAAACGTAACACACTGTGAATAGCGTGATTCATTTGATTATAAAATATACCATTTCATTTTCAATGGGCCACCATGGCTCCCGCTCCAATGGAAATTGCTTTGGGCTTTCAATTCAAACACACACGCGAGCCAGGCGCTGACATAAACACAAGAGATTAAACTCAGAAAATCTGCATAAACATTTCTTTTCTTGTCTACTGCCCGCCTTCGACGAGCATTTGAATAAAATCAATTGTTCCAACTCAACAACTACGAGGTTTCCCTACTATTCCAAATGAGTCAATAAAACAATCAATCTTGTGTTTAACTGACATTTGCTTCGCAGAAAACATAAAAGCAAAAACATCTGCATGACAGCCCCCCGGTCTCTGTTTTGTCCTTGCCGAAGGGAAGTAAACAGGTCCGAAAATCCGAGAAATGAGACAACACATCAGTGGTGCAGATTACCATTCCACAGGTGTGAACGGCAAGGAGTGAGACTCACATGAAACAGAAATCAGAAGCATATCATTGCAAACAAATAAATAATAAAAACCTTGAATTAAAAATATAGCTGCTTTCTGGACAGTTTTAGATCACAATTTGATATCTCAAACGGAATAAATGTTTCTACAGTGAATCGAAATGAAAAGTGGATGTCTAAATCATTAATTCAAGCACTCAGTTGCTGATATCACAAACATAAAATGGCACGCTTTCATATTAAGCTGGAAAAGTTTGCGACAGTCACTCCAGCGGCTGACACCAGGCATGCAGAGATGAAGCAAAGCCAATCTTGTATTAAAAATGCAGGATATAAATTATGAATGCTGCAAGACTTGGTTTGAAAATGGCGCTGGACTGCAAAGGCCAGACAGATAATTAGTCTTCCATTCGTTATGCCTGAAGGACAGATAAGGAGTCTTTTTGTATTGTGCCATATTACACTTTAGTTGTTAAGACTAACTCCAAGGAGAAAAATTCCAACTAAATCATATACACTGGGTTCAGCTGTCTCTCGGTGATAAAGCTACTACAGCTTTTGCACAAACAAATGCTGAATAAATGTTTTTCATTTTCGATAATGAAAATGTCTCAGGTCTTGGAGACAGGTGAACCTCAAGTAAACATGCTGAACATATTGAGTGCCGTGACACGATTTCTAGCCGATCTAATCAGTCATATTTCTGCAGTTGTATTCGTTGGCCTCTGACTTCGTCATTTTGTGAGTGTGCCGCAGATGATAGATGAGTATAGCTAAACACATTTTCAGCCCTGTGGTCCACTCCCCTCATCGAAAATGAAGTGCGCTGTGAATGTGCGCGCGTTCACAGCTGCGGTTGGACATGAAACAGCCAAAACCGATTGAGTGCTGAATTGAACTGACAGTTAAAAGAAAAAATCTGAGTCTGGTAAAGAATCCAGATCACACAAAATCAGACACATGTCTTAGGCACACATCATGCCTTCCTCAGTTCAAGTGGACCCCTGATGTTTGAATCCTTTTTAAGGATCATGAAAAGACTCTTTGGTGTCTTTACCTCCATTAATATGTCCATGTCTGTTCGTATGATAAACAGCTGATTCTCAATGTTCTAAAACACGTAAAACATTCAGAACCAGCATTCCAAAAGGTGTGCCACAATTTGTACACTATGTACTATTCTATAGTTTTGACGGAATGACACCCTAGTATAAGTGCACAATGTGGATCATATAGTGCATCATGTGGGACACAAAACATAATACCAATGATTGCTAGCAGCATGCTAAAGCATGTCCAAAACATGGTAGAATGTGCTTGCTGACAACATACTATCAACACCCTGAACATTGTAGTAGCATGCTAACAACATTTTAAAACATGCTAGCAAAGCTGCCACAAAGCAAACACAAGGAACATTGGCATCTATATATCTGTCCATCAAACCATGTATCCATTCTTCTGTATATGCATCAATGTGTCTATCTGTTGAATATTCTGCATTAAATAAAAAACTTCAAATCTAATTTTTTTTAAACTGCTAATTATTACAACATCAACTACTTCAAAAGCTTTTAAAATTATTCTAAAATATAGGGTAAAGCTTCCTCAAGCTAATATGATGTTTGTGATGGAAACGTAGAAACCAAAAGTTAGTTAGTTATCTGATACTAAATTAACCAAGGGGAGGCGCTGTTTCTTTGTTTTCAAAAAGGGTAACTGAAGAGGTGTATATTACCTGGAGAAAGACACACTGGAACCCCTTCTGACAGCTACATGAATAAATGCTACATGATGTATGCTAAGGAACACTTCAGTTGGAACACTTCACTAAGGAACACTTAACTTCTGTAGTTACATTGTGTAGTAAAGCCAATGGAAAATGAAAAGTTACTATTTATTTAAGTTACTATTATAAACTATACTCTCATTCTGGAGTAATAATCTCGAAACTCTGCCCTGGGTGGAATGATATTATGCACCACATGAAAACCGGTGCTTTCAGAGGGCCGCCCTGAAACCATGAAGACATGGGAGATGTAATGTTGTGCTCCATCAGACAACATAACAGATTTAGTACGAATTCATGTTTTTGATGACCATTAAACCAACCTTTTCCATTCTGAGAATTACAGGTAATAAATAATTAATTTATAAAATACATAATCTAATGTTATATATTGAAAAATAAGAAGAATGCATAATGCATAATGATCCTTGCATAATGATCACTGCAAACTAAGCTGAGGCGTTTATTTTACATATAAACTATAAACATACAATAATAAAGTAAATAGGAAATAGGAAAATTATCAAAACTCTGATTTGAAGTTTGAAATGCTAATGGTCTGATTCAATTCAATTAATTATACTGAGCGAAGCTGAAAGTGAGACCACAAGAACAAGAAATTGGCTGAATGGATTCAAAAATGGTTCAAGTCAACTGTTTACCTAGGAGACTTGTAAAATTAGCCTTTTTCTAAAAAAATGAGTGTTCCTTAAAAGAGCCCTTGCAATATTACAGTAATAAGCCTATCAATGCCCACAATGTTTAAAAATGGCATTGACACAAAAAACACTTTCAATTCCATAAATGGCTCTTTATGTTGGAAAAGGCTTTTTTTAAAATGTTCTTCGTGTTAAATTTTTTTTTACTTTTAACACCTGTTCATTACAGTGAACCAAAATGGCTCTTCTATGACATCGCTGCAAAAAAACTTTTATTTTGAAAAATGCGCTAAACTACACTGAGTTGACTTTCTGAACCCAGTGGATGTCTGGTGTGATATCCTTGGGCAACATTGTATTCTAACTAATCAGAAGCGACTGTTTCTAAATTAACATCTGCACAAAATATAGGCCTTTACAGATACATCAAGTGTGCATCAAACATCCAGAGTGAAAGTGAAGCCAAAACATTAGCATTGCCCCCTGGTGACAGGCTGCAGTATAGGTCAGAAAAAAAATAAACAAACTATAAACTCTTTCTATAAATGAACGAGATGTGAGTCAAACTAAGAAATCAAATTACACTTTAAATAAGCTTCTCCCAAAATTCATGTTATGCTTTTTTCAATGTACAGTATTTTTATTTTATTTTCATGTTTATGTATGTTCAGGGGGCGACGCGGTGGCGCAGTGGGTAGCACGTTCGCCTCACAGCAAGAAGGTCGCTGGT